>JAHWXV010260288.1:0-16529 GCA_024586415.1 Phrixothrix hirtus | reverse complement strand
CTTCTATTTCTTTTGCTAGTTTATTTTGACTTAGTTTAATTTCTTCCTGTAATTTATTTTGATTTGCATTAATTGATAACATTTCTTCTTTTAATTTGTTTCTAACTTCTTCTTTTAATACATTTCGACCATACTTAATTTCATTTTGCAATTTATTTTGATTGAATTTCCATTTCGTCTTTTAATGCATTTTGGCCTGACTTAATTTCATTTTGCAATTTATTTTGATTGGATTCCATTTCCGCATGTGCTTTGCTTTGGCTGGCATTGCATTAATTGATAACATTTACTCTCTTAATTTGCTTGTAATTTCTTCGTGCAATTTATTTTGATTTTAATTTATGAATACCGTTCTTTTTTGTAATTTAGTTTAATTGAATTCCATTTTTTCTTGATTAAAGTATATTTTTTTCCTGTAATTTAGTTTGATTGGATTCCATTTTGTTTTGCATCTTTTGCAACATTTCCATCAACCCCTGCATATTTTGTTTTTCGGCGCCTCTTGTTACGGGCATACAAAAACAATTAATACTAGCTTTTAATTAATGATAGTCTGTGAGCTCAACTTTTAAAAACAAACCCCACACCTGACACCAATGTAACGAAACTAGTTAATTGTTTCAAAATGTTTATTTATATTCAATTAAAATTACAATTATTTATATACACTTAATTATTCAAATATTTATTTCACAATCAACCAACAGCAAACATTTATATTTCTATTTATGTATATTTATATGTGCATCAGTGATGAACAGTACAACATTCTAGCAAAAACTAACGTAAGAGAATTGAATCTGCTGTTTATATATAAAAGATAAATTCTAGAACTATACTGAAGAAGATTCTAGGATATTACTCATAATAATGGTGTAATAAATTGTAATGCTATGACTCATTGCTGACCTAATTGAATTGATAGGTATTGGCTACTGGAATGAGTCATTTCGGGATTACTTCATCTATTTTATTCTAGAAAAAGGTACTGGATGTTTCGATAATGTTCTATCAGATTTCTATTGTTTCTAATTTTCGTTACAATATTTTATACAACGGTAAGCTCTAATTAATCTTTCTTTATCTAATAAAACTTCATTTTTGTTCTGCTCGTTTAGCTCGACTGGTGGGATCTTACTCATCTGCTCCTAATTAACATCCTGAGATGTCCTGATAGATGTTATGCTGGGATGTGATATAACGAACGCTGCTCATTAAGCTTTTCTTTTACGAGCTATACTGACAAATGGATTTCTTAAGGTCGTAAAAAAATTTACCTTTCTAATTAAGTACTTATCTTCTTGAATGCGTTGTTTAACATTCACTTCTGTTGAAACGATATGGAACCGTCCTCATCATAACGTAATATATGAAATTATCTATTCAAATTATTTCATAATTTTTAAATATTTTACGCGTTGGTAATGAATTACCTTATTTGTTGCTTACTGTACAGACGTAATCTGTAACTTCAAGTCATGTTCTGCCCAACATGTACTGTTTCTGATAAGATACAATGAATAGAAGTTCTACGTTAAATTCGCTTGGCTTTAAATATAAAATTTTCTATAAATTTCATATAATGTAAACTAAATTAATTATTAACTTCAGATTTAAATGTACTTTATGATGTAAAATAATTACGTCGATATTGCTTGGTTTTCAAAAATATACTTTAATTTCAATTTACGATCTATCTAAAGCATTACTTTAAATTGTTTTTAATATGCAGGGTGTGCACAATGCATACATGCAGTACAAATATATTTCTCTAGAGAAAGAATATTAACAGTTAAATTCCTTTTATTCAAAATTAATTATTTTTATCCAGTCTGCAAGGGAACGGACTTAATTTAGATGATTTTTGAGATATTTTTGTTACGTGCATTGTTTAGCTCGTCCATATGAATATTTACTTTTACATTCAATTTTTATAAATTTACTTTCTATTTTTCTGACGCTCTTATTCTTAACTCTCATTAAGTAATTAACTATAACTTCCAATATTTTACATTTTTTTAACCTTTTTAATTAACGGACATATTGTTCACTGAACTTTTTTTTGTGCAATCATTTTATTTAGTTTTAAGGAAATGTCATGTCGCATAGGTCTCGATGAAATATTTTAGGTTAGTTTTGATCTATAAAAAGCATATTCTTAATCCTTTTTCTTGTGAAATGCGTCCTTAACTAGGATATAAAATACCGTTATTGCATTAATTAATTCCTTTTTGTAAATAACTATATTATACTACATATTTGTCTATTGTTGATGGGTTTGAATAAATGCCCGCTTGTTCGTTAATATTGACTTTTACTAATTTATCGTACCCTTTCTTTTTCTACTTTAAGTGAATTTAGGCCGTCTTATGCATGATTACTTCGGATTCTGAACATTGATTGTGAATAATTTTTTTAGATTTACTCCTGTCGTTCTGGTGTACCTCTGCTGCTGTTGATGAACGACTGGTGCCCTACTTTTCCTGTTCTTTTCTTACTTTTTAGGAAAGCTTCGACTTAAAGTGAACCACTGGACTTTTGCTGAGAAGTATATTTTATTGTTTGCTTTTTTTATCATCTTAGATTACACCATACTTCCCTACTCTACTGCTTTATCCCTGAGCTGGTCAATGTGGCTACATACGTTGGATACTACCTACCTTTCGTGCTCAGAACTTGTTTCCGAACACATCTTCCATTCTCCGTGGCGAAGACAAGTGAGATAGTCTATCTTAAGAAATGAACACATACACATATTATTTTGTTTTGATTTATTCATTGCTATGCGATATGTATTTAAAGGGATATATTGTGAACTCATTTTACTATTTTCAGAGGTATTTAGGAATTAAATGATCATATTAAAAATTAGATTGCAGACATACCCTTTTGTAGTTCTTGTTTATTAACTATGTACATATATTGTGCCAGAAGCGCATTTATAAATGTCATTTAATCACAGTTAATCTACTTTGTGAGTTATACTAATTTTAAATAGAGATTTCTGTAATTCTTTAAATTATCACAAAGTTGTTTATTGTTCTATTTTAATTACATCTTGTATTTTGTTGCTAGTCTATTTTAGCGAATATGTGATTTAGTTTAAAATCCTTTCAGGCGATCTACGCATAATTCAATTGTAAAAGGGATGCACTCTCAACCGATATTATATTAAGTAACTGAGGATTTTATCTCCTGAGCTTTATATCTTTTTATGGCATTGTAAAGTTTCGGATTGAAAAAAGAGGAAAGGTTCTGAAATATAGAATAGCTAAGAACTTTATTTATTAAGGCTAGTTCGCAACTCAGGATGTAGGTTCTAGGAATGATTGATTAGTAAGCCTTCGATAAAGGTCCCTAGACAAATTAAAGTTAATTTTCCAGATCTTAAAAGTAATAAAATAATGACATTTGTTAGGAAAAACTTACTTTGCAATTGTAGTTGCCTTGCACAAGAAACAGAAATGATAATTCCTATAAAAATAACAACGTAATGTATTAAATAACAATTTAAATCACAAATTTGATCAAAATTCAAAACTTTACAAGTAATATTACTTATACGTAGTTTTATGAACCATCTCTATTAAATAACAATATTAATTTAGTAAATAGTCAAGCAATTATTAAGCATATTTACGATACTGATACGTTTGTTGTGCCAACTTAGTCCAATCTCAAAGTGTAGTTTAATTATTGAAGCTGACTTCTGGAAAACACCAATGTTTGTTCGAACAAACTTATAAAAAGAAAATAGGAATCGGTAATCGTCCCAATATATAAAAGAGTCATACAAGTTAGCCCAACAGTTAATTACTGATAACAATGTAAATTTTTAATTGTTGCTTGTTTAAAATTTACACAATAATAATGATTGAAATGTAAAACTTGTAACACTTAATTGAAAACCCTATTCAAAATTTAACAGCATGTCATTTATTTAATTTTGAAGCTAATTTCTTGATTTTGTCCGAAATATTTGGAACCCTTAATTTTGAAAACCCAACCCAATAATGTTAACCCGAAATTAAAAATTAAAAAAGTGGATCCCCTTGCATCCATTTAGAATGATCACCTGCCATAAATTAAAACTTTCTGAAATTGAATTATAAATCGTTCAGAGATTGATTAATTAATTAGGAATTGACCTTGCCATTCGTAAAGAGCTGATTCACAACAAAAACTGTGCATATCTTATGCTATCTTATACATTGAACAGAAAAGATTCATTTATGTCAAATCTAATCGAAGGTCGTAGATAACACAAACTATATATTAATTCAACGTGACTCGCCCCAAATTATTCTTTCAAAGATGTTTTCTTTAAACTGACTTACAATTTCAATCTATAGATAATTTCAATAATTAACTAGTAAATTCCAGGTGGTTCAAAATGGAACGCTCAGATATCAGCTCCTCCACCCAACTGGCCCCCTGAAAACTTTATAAGAATTAGTGAAAGTCAGTTTAGCTTGACAATAAAATGCATTGAAATGTAATTAATAAAAATTCTTGATTTACTGCAAATCCAGCACATACTGAAAATTTTGAAGGATTTAGCCAAAAATAATGATATATAACGGATGATAATTTCATACGTGCATTTTATTGTGAAGATTAGTTAAGAAGAACGAAAATGAAGTATAATTACCCATAAGTCCAAAAGCAGACTCGGTTTTCCCGATACGATACAAAATTCAAACTTCGGAATAAGAATATAATCGAATTTACCTGAATTAATCAATCGATATGAAATTAAATATGAAGAATTAGTATTCAAATAAGGTTTACTAATTAGTTAATGTGTTTTGTAGAATTTAAAATAGACGATAAATCGAATATTAAACTATGTTCCAATAACCTTGAGTAAAAATCGAAAACACAACATCTACATTCCGTAACCTTAGAGTAATAACTTGAAGGAATGATTAAAAATATTAGAGTAATATTGAAATGCAAAAATATTTACTGAAATAATTAAATATGTATTGTTTCCTTTAAATTTGTATATTTTGTTATACAAAACGTAATGAAAACGTTACAGCATCCAATCATCAGGAATATTGGTAACCGTATATTGACTATAATGTTCCAACGTTTGTCTCCAGTCGAGTCGCTGGTTGGGTAGACTTTGCATACCTATCCAATGCATTAAAATTTTCTTCTACCGCGATAAGTATAATTAAGGTACTCAAAACGTTATTTTAAGTTATTTTTGTACCTTCTTCTAAAGCTACAATTATATTAGATATTTGTTTACGTTTTAGCTAATTCAATGAAGTAAAGATGAAAATTTCATTTTAAACGCTTTTATTGACTATATTAAAATGATTAGTTTTATTTTATTATTGATTGCACTATTTGAATAATAGTATGTATTGTGCACGATATAGTTAACCTATTTTCATCAAATATAGTAATCGCGAGCTTAAATTATAGTGAATTTTATTTTATTTTAGAAGTCACGTTTGTAATAACGCAACAGGTTAATTTATCGAAATTTCATTAAGACAAACGTATCTTTATCCATTCTATATGTAATGGCTTTTAAGACTTCTTCGGAATTCTAAATAGTCGGAGAATTTTTCTGCCTTTGGAGGGATCTCTTATTTCCGCAGTCTAAAGTTTTAAGGATTGAAACCGTAGCTCCATAGGGAGCTGCAGTCGGTGATACTAAACCCGATATATTTGTAAATTTTTAGTTAAATTTTGTCGAAACAAGTTTAAATGTTTTGTAACACTTATAACACTCCAGATTAAACATTCAACGGATACTCTTTGTTGTGGTGAATTACATATGTGGTCTTTATTAAATTTAATACTAGTTGTAGTCTTAGGCATATGGTTAAATATTACCAAATGAAGACTTGCTGCTGAATGTTACATAAAATATTTATAACAAAAAATATATTTTCAGAAATACGATCAAATAACATATTTATAAAGTTACTGAAACGAATTTCCTCTAGTGGAAGCTATAATCTTTGCGAATAGATTTTATTTTAAGTTCAAAAGGATTTAGTTGATTCTAGATTACTGATAGAAAGAAGGTATCAGTAATTAAGATGTTGAAATTATCTAGATAAAATATAAAAGCGTTAAATAATTACAGAAATATATTTTGTACATAGAATATACGTTAAAATAATATTTATGATAACATATTAATAAATATTTTCGTTTTCTCTCATAAAATAAATGACCAATATAGATTGTCTGTCTTCATTTAACAACATCCACCCTAACAATCCGTTTTTATATTATTGACTGTGGCAGGAAAACATTTCCTTTTATACTAAGGTTCTAAGGGGGAATATTTCATCCATCACTTCGTAACCGAGAAAACTCCAAATTGATAGAAGTTTTATTATCGTTGTTAAAATACATTCTCCTGAAACTTTAAACTGTATATACAATTAAAACATATAAATAAACTTTAACCAAAGCAATAAAAACAATATCATTTTATACTTTGTTAAAGATTAGCTAATTGTTATTTTTGTAAAATTGAAGAAAATTCCTTTTTTATATAAAATCAGATAATTTAAAACTAGACTACCTTTATAGATAAATTTATCTACTTTTAAATTGTATTTTTTATGATTTCTTTTTCCTAATTAAATTTTCCACTTATGTTGTATAACTTAAAATTAATATTTAAACTTGATTTGAACATTGTTACATAATAGTAATTTATGTATTTAGGGTATAATCTAGGAGATTATGGCTCGAGGGAATGTTTAAAGCCCGACGAAGGAGGGATTTTAATTTCCCGAGAGCCATAATCGATAATTATGCCCGTGGTACATACAATGTCTTATTCTATTTCAGCTTTTAAAAGATATGAATGAGTATTTGTGGCAAAATTGTGTAAATTTTGTCGCTGTGAACATTAGTGTTCTGTAAATAGTTGACTATTTATTTTGACGTTGTTAGGGTTACTACTATGGATAGTGTTTGTTTATTAAACAATTCATTTTTACAAAATGGTTAACGTAGAAGTTGAAAACTTGCGTTTCACAGTAATTTTAAATGAATTTACAATCGCTCAAGAAAAATTGATTCCCTGTAAATCCAAAGATTTATATACTTTTAATTACTTTTAATTTTTATAAATAGTAATTTATGTATTTTTTGAATTTCAATAAATAATTTATTCAATCGTTACCTAGCAATTTCTTGACAATTCTGTGCCATAAAGGTCGAATTATGCCCCCATTTGCGGGCCTATAAAGACGATTATGATTGAGAAATAGAATAAAGTTATATAAATGGTATGTCGGGTCCTTTCAATATATATTAATATAATTAATTTATAATAGTCAAGAACAGCAAGTTAACGTATTCATTGCAAAATCATATATCTAGCTAACGATTTATCACGATGCTAAATCCTCAAGTACAGCACATATTGAGTAATTCTATTCGAAAATATTTTCCAGCTCTAGAATTTTCAGATATTTAATTACATACAAAACGTAACATATGTATCTAATTTTGTAATTACAAGTCAAAGTGCGCCTACAAGTAAAGTTGAAAAGACTAGTGGCAGTACAAGTTTTATTTTCGCATATGGGGTTACGTTAAAATTTATTGTAATTGCATTTATTTAAAATCGTAAATACTTTAAAACTTGCGTCAATAATGCAGGATATTTCGATCATATTTATATGCATTTATAATAGTGTGCTTTGTAATCGTTCGTCACTTAAAAATTGAAGGGATACTACATATTTTTCAATCAAGAAATGATTTCATGCAAAACCCTTATTTTAATGGAAAATTATCATGTTTATAGATCCTAATAATTCTAAGAAGAAATTAAAATCAATGGCAACAATTGATTGATTTATTATGTTTTGGTATAAATAAATAACTTTATTAAGAAATTATCGAGGGATGAAATGACATCGAGACAAAGCTGGGAAAGCAGTTAAGTAGTCTTAAACATAAGCCGGTTAAACAAGTCGGGGCGGGGTGGATTGATCGATATTGACGATCGAAAGTAGGCAAAATATATCGGCTCCACTTATTCATGTGGGAAACAAGAATAGCCGTTTAAAGGACGGAGCACGCTCTACATGCTTAAAGAGGATTCCTAAATTAACGCTAAATAAATAAATGTAATGATATATACAAGTTTCAAGCGCATCCCTTACACTTACCAATTGATTCTGTTTAAATCCTGTTGCATATAGTTCACTATGTTTGATACCACCTGCATAAAAGTAAAATAATAATAATAATAATTTTTGTTAACAGGACTACCCTTTTACAATAAAAATAATAGATAAAATGCAAATCATTGCTTGGAAAATGTAACAAAAAAGACAAAAATGCAATCCTAGACCTAATTATTAATACAAGGAGGGGCAGAGTTGCTTGAAGTGGTTATAAATAAGAAACAGCACAAGTTTTATTTTTAAATACGATAGGTAATCTCATCTTATCTATTGAGTTTTAAAAAGTATATCTCCAAGATGGCGGCCGTCAACAGTGATACATTGATGAAGGCGACTCCTAAAATTTGTAATGGATCTCCGTCACATTTCAGTTGGTATCGCATTGATTTCTTCAGTACCGCTGTCTTTTAATTCTTGTAGGGTGTGAAGGCGATGTTTAAAAGGTTTTCCCTTTAAGTATCCCCAGAGGAAGAAATCACGAATCGCCAAATCGGGTGAGAGTACCGGCTATCCCACGTCACCTCTTAGATAAATCACCAACGCGGGGAACATTTGTCTTAAAACACCCATAGATTTTCGAGCTGTGTGGGCGGTAGCGCCCCATGCTATTGAAACCAAGGATACCCGAAGTCATGTTCTTCTCCGATTTCTTCTAATCTTGACTGCACGAAATCTTATAACATTGAAACATAGCAAGCCGAAGTGACATCTACAGTTCTACCTTTTTCAAAAGAAAATATTGACCTCTCGCGCAAAATTTGGGCATAGCACACCATACTGTCACTTTAGTAGAATGAAATGGGTTATTTGCTACCAAGTAGCGGAATTTTTGCTTGTTAATCGCTCCAGCTAGATAAAAATGCACCTCTTCTCTGCTAAAGATATTCATTCTGGACGAATATTCTAAAGCATTTCCTGACAAAGATTCATTTACACGGTCAGCTACACTTAATCCTTGCACAAATATCATTTTGTATGGATGTAATGGGAAGTCTTCATGAGGAATCCTCCTCAAAGGACGGTGTGACATTGATAAAGCAACTGCGTGCTTCCTAGCAAACCTTCTATGTCACCGTTCAACTGATGCTATAACCAACTCAACATTTTGTGGGGTTATTGGTTCCCCAGGTTTATCTTCACGTAGGGTATGTCCTGTTTCTTCTAATCGTCAAACCCATGACCGAAAAGTGCTTGCAGAAGGGATTGAAACGCAGCGTGGTATATTGAAGTGGCGTCGAAAAACTTTTTGCGCTGAGATAACAGAACGGTTATTTTCGTAGAAAGTACGCATAACGAAACCGCGATTCACTCCCGTCCAAATCATGGCTACAGCTGATAATGGGATGAGCGAGTGAATACAAGGACATTGCTTACTCTCCAATCTCCCTACCTTAACCTGAGCAGTGACCAATACAAGTCGCGCAGTCGAGTCTGCCCCACCCTGTGTAGTCAGATACATTTACATGAATTAAAAGTGGCGTGGCCTGAAACAGTGTTTTTAGGTCTATAATAATTTCATCCAAATAATTCCAACAACGTCTGTTTTAAATAAATGTTATCGGGTGTAGTAAGGGGCTCATGGGATTAATTTGTGAAATATTGGACCTGTAGGTTTTGATCTTGAGCACTAGAGTAGCTCTTGTAAGACACGTACTGTATGGTACATTAAATTCCACTTGTTACAATAGTTCAGGAAATTCCATATTTCCATTAATTAGCCTACATAGTGTACGCGACCTCTCTGCGTGTTTTTAAGGAATGAACCCTAAATTTGTTTTGAATGTGGTCATAAACACCTTTAATGTGCCGATAACTTATTTTATATTCCATCAAGCGTAAAAGCATTTTTAAGAACTCCAAAATGTCAAAATACTGGCTATATTCTAAATTACAATGGTTTAATGATCAGTAGACTGTCTTGAAGCATTCCACTCAAAATTTTTTGCTAATTCTACAAATAACTCCAAGTTTTTTGGTGCTGTATTGCAAGTGGTATTAATATGTGAACTTCTCTATACGTGAAAAGATAAATAGACTAAGGGGCTAAATATTGTACAGGGTGATTTTCAATGTAAATTAAATTTGGCCTTTTATTTATAATTTTTAACTTACTAATCTACACAAAGATATGTACAAACAATGTTTGATGACTAAATTTTGTCTAGAACGGCGCTTTCGTCCACGGGGTGGGGATTGAATTCCTAGGCAACTGGATTGACTTGTGTCTACCGGTCCCTGTGCTGGCTTCTCTATGCGAGCGACGGTTTGTCATTTAGTTTGGCTTAAGCCGTTGCTTTTCTATAGTGCTCGCACGCAGTCTCCTTGATATGTTATTTCCTAGTGTTGGGTGGGGTTGAGAGTTTGCTGGTAACGGGATGTCCATTTGGTATCCTCTCGATTGGGCATTGTATCTATTTGCAGGTAAGGGAAATTTTGCTTGAAGCGTTGACTGCTTGTTGACGTGGGGAAGCGTACTACGATGTAATTGTAGCTTGCTTAATTTATTTAAAATTTTTGGTTTTATGGCGAGTTGGGAAAAAGCTTAATGACCTTTTATTTGTGAATCTGGAAACTTGTGCAAGTTCTGATATATTTTCTTAGAACTTGTAGTATTCCAGGCCACTAATAAGTTTCTTTATCTTGTTTATAGATCCTTTGAATGACCGCATGACCCTCCCCTGAGGGAGGGTCATCGCGGATTTCTTGGAGGATATTCCTTCGGAGAGTTTTGGCAACTTTTGATTGTTGAATTTATTTATATTAAACTGGTTTGGTTTGGAGCCTTTACTATGTCTTCCAGAAAATACCCCTTCGACAGATATATTACTTCTAGCTTCATTCTCTTCCATTATCTTCCCTTCTAAATCTTCAGGTGATGGTAGTTAACCTTAACTTTCTATAGCTATTCTATAACTTTTAAATGACAATGGCAAACTGTATAATAACATTATCCTAGGCAAATCCGAATTTATAAAATGTCCATTCGGCTTAGTTTATCAACATTATCTATAAAATTATTCATATGACTACGTATATCATTACCATGTTCAATATTAACATATTTAATAACTGTACTTTATGAGCGAGATCTTTACTTTGAAAAATATTTGGTAAGGCATGTCTCACTTCGTTAGAAGCGAAGCAATTTTTTACTTATCTTAATTCTAAACATGGAATTATCACTATAATATCTGATTTAGCATTTAGTCATTTTCTTTCCATTTCAATTTTTGTGAATCACCTTCTGGCTTTACCATTTTATTTCATTTCTGATAAGAATGGCATCTGCTTGGATTTTCTACGTATCATAATTGGCCTTCCGTAAAGCTTCGATCAGGAAATTTGTACCATTCATTTTTTAGTCTGGGCCCATAACATCTTGTATTTGAACACTTAGACAAGAAGATTAATTTATTAATACGTGTTTAACATTACTTTATGGATTCTTTAAAACAACGTTTTGACACACAGTATTTTATTTAGTTATGTTACCACGTACACTTCTATTTTCACACATAAACAATATGTATTTTCTATGCGAGTGAATTCTATCACATAAAAATGACTATTGTCTAACTATTAGAAGCTGGGCCATCTTTTTGCAAATACATCAAGTACTGGTTTAAATTCAAATTTCTAAGTAGGTTTCTCTGGTTTGTCAAATGATCATCTTATTATAGGATATATGGTTTTGTCCAATATGTTAATATAAATTTTTCTGTTTAAATTGCCTTTTCTAAATACCGGTCCAATAATAATAGCGTCTCCTAATATTTCTACCAAAGAATTAACCTTTTCAAGGTATTTTTTATGGTCTTCTTTAAATGTGTGTAGATTGGTATCATTCCAATAACGAAAGTTCTGCTTATTAACACGCACATTTAAATAAAAAGAAACTAAATATCTTTCAAGAGTCTAGGCTTGGCAGGAATGCTGTCTGCCATAAGTTCGCAAAGTTTAATTCGTCTGTCCGGGATATCTTTAACAAGCTCTTAAAAAATGTAATTTTATATGGACGAACTTTATGAGATTTTAGAATTCTCCAAAGGCATTCATTGCAAACCACCCAAGAAGTTCAATTTGGGCTGCTTCATCAAGTAATCTTGTCTGATTCCTTTTAATATTGGCAACAAAACCAGTTTCCTGTAATTTAGCAACTAGCCTTTGAATGTATGCGTGGCCTATGCTTTTGCAAGAAATCTCTCGTTGATTTCCGTATCTATTCTCAAACAATCTTGATTCTGTGAAATATAAATTGTGACGTTTCTTCTCGACTCTTATATTGATTGCCAGGATGTTGTCTTAATTTCCATATTTAAATTGTCAATAGAAGCAAGCAATCGAATTTTAAGAATTTTTAAAACGTCATATGTACAAATATATATCAAAAATGAAATAATGGAGTGAATAAAATTGATACATACATATTAAAACATAGAACATAAAAACGTTCTATTAATTAAAGTAAGTCAATTAAGAAAAGCCCATATTAAAAGATGAAATATAAATAAATCAATTAACAAAACGTTAAAATAAATCAAACGAAATAATTTACGATAGGTAAATAAATATAATTTAACATTAGTTACTAGATAGTAAGGATAAAAACAAAATTAAATATGCATAATTAATATAAAAGCATTTTAGTAATTAATAATATTTCAAAAAAAACTAAAGAATTAATTTAAACAAAATCCCAGATTAATACGAATATATCCCTCTAGTAGTTGAGAATAAAAAAAATGTGTATATGAAGTAGGAAATTGTAAAATGCAATGAAATATTTAAGCTAGGAAGTCTGTAAAATAACTTGACATAAAACATAATATCCATATACAGAGGGCAACGCTAATCACAAAACGTAATAAATAAAATTGATAAAAATTCCTTCTCAGCACACATACTGGCTAATTAGTTTGTGAAACAGCTTAAAGAGCACAATTTAAGAGAAAATAAGATAGAACACTTTTAGATCTCAAAGCTTACCTATATAAATTCTTCTAATTTCCCAAGTTATAAATATCTTGTCATAGCCTCACAACGAGAATCCCCTGAATCTGTAGTCTTGAATGTTTCTCAATGTGCACACTTTAATTTAAAATCTTCCAACTCTAGTGTATCCCTTTGTATGTTTCACGAGGCCTGTAGTTCTCCCACACACCAGTGTGAAAATCTGCTGTAAATACTGATGTTTCTCGATAACATTAATTATAACACGAATATTCAGTAAAGACGATGTATACACACAAAGGAATGTTTTTCGATGTATCGAACGCCTGAAACTATCATGAGAAGGCTTGTGGATGTTTTTCGATTACCTTACTCATACTACGATATAAAACTAACAATCGGCGTTCTTCCAATATTAAATCAAATTACCTGCCAGTAGACCCCAACTTTTCTTAATAATTCCACTTAAGGTAAATTGCATGAGAACATCAAACTAAATCACATACTATTGAACATCCATTACACGATTGATGCATGGCGAATATGGTATCGAAATTAATATAGAATTTCTCGTAATATAGCATGTAAATAATTGTATATAAGAATGAATATTTCAAATATGTATAAAAATACTCGTCCTTTTATTTGAATGAAATGCGCGATAAACGACTAGTGTAAAATCTTCATACTTATTCAGGCAGGAGTGCAAAGTGCAAAGCATGCTGATCTAATGATATACACCTACCCGCGAACCTTAGCCCTTGTTTCGCTATTAACTATACAAACGAGGCAATCCAAATTCACCCCAAATCTTCCTCTGGGAAGAACCTGCTGCTTGGCCGATGGAACTAAAAATTCATAAAGGTTCACTTTGGTACTTAATATAAAGCAGATCCTCAACCGAAAAGTAGTAAGATGAATACCGTTCGCACACGTTCAGCTACACTAATATACCATTATGAACTAAATATTTTTTAAACTAAACTAAGAAACCAGCCAGTTAAATAATGACTTACAAGAAAAAGTTAAGTAAAGTTTTTACACTAATAATAATAACAACAACAACAATAATAATACTAATAATAATAATAATAATAATAATAATATCTTAACTATCACTAAATGTCAAATTAATCAATTAGTAAAGACTGAATGCTTAGAAACCAATGTATTGTTTAACGTTGTGTATTGAATTTAATAAACTTTATTATTATTTTTTAACAACTAAAAGAACTACTCACTGAAAATCAACTTTTCCAAATAAATTTCTAGTTCCACAGTTCTATTTAGAAATTGCTCTATGGGAATTTTAATCTATTTCTTGTCAATATCTAATGGTTAATTTGCTTAAATAAATCAATTTCAAATCGTTATTTCTGCATTCTTTAGTAACAAATGAAGCAAATGTAAAGTGTGCAGCACGATTACAAAGTACTTTTCGTGCTATTTGCGCCCATATGTTACACACCAGGTGATACCATTTGAAATTTTAAAATTTGGGTGACTAGGGTAGAGAGCTTTAAAGGTGAGGTGGCACTTGTGTTACTAGTTTTAGTTCCTGTTGGCGTATTCTAAACGGTTTTGGGAAAATCTTTATACCTGTTTTAGTTATTGAGTTTGTAGCCCATGAATAGTTTTCAAACTTTCACCTTGAATTCATAACTTATAGACGATTTTATCGTTTTTATTAGCGGAGTTTTTACACCAACTCCTAGAAATTTTGACATTTAACCTTCTATTGGTGACATTCACATTCTGTGGACCCCAGATATTTTTTGGTAATTTCATACGATTGATTTGAAAAATTGAATGCAAATTACCATCAGATGCATTACAAAAGGGGTGGCATGCATGGGTAATAAGAAATAACTACACAAAAATGTTGAAAAATACGGTATTTTAATTATACCCCTATATTATGTTTTTTAATGACCTAAAGTAGAAGTATAAATAATAGTAAAATAGAAATAGTTAAATTAACAGCTATAAATAGGAAACAGCAAAGCTTAAAGATCCGTATTTATTCTATATATTTCTTGCATATGTTGGCCCTACAATTATCGCACATAGGAACTTTAGAGTAGTTGCATGTATTTTTCGTTTTTTTATAATTTTGTCGTGGACAAATTGTACACCTTTTCCTTTTATTGCTTGGACGGATGGTTCAGTTACTGTCTTTTTCAGTATGCGTCCTATATCGAAATGCAACTCCCGTGGAAGGTTCATATTCACCAATCGCCTGTTCATATGATCTTCTACAAGCTGCTTGGATAGTAACTGTATAAATTGTGAGCGCAGAATGTTTTTATTATCCCAATAGCTTTGATACAACACAAAGGAACTAGCTGAAGCAATGTCTAATACAGCATAGAACACAGCCATTGGCCTCCTCCTGGTTCGTCTACTTATGCTGTAATTGGCACTTTTTTATCGAGATTGCCTACTCTCCCTTTTATCTCATTATAAAATGATATTATCTCGGGTTTTCAAGTATCTATATCAACGCCGCTGTTATGGTGCATTGAAGATACAAGAACAACCGCTTTTCCCTTTTTAAGCGCATATAAAAGTTACATTTTTAGTAAAACCATAAAAGACAGTACCACTCAGTCTCTTGTGGTCTGGTAAACATTGTTGCCGTATTTCCTTCTTATTATTTTCGATTGTCCCAACGTAGGCTAGTCCTCCTTTTCGTAATTCGTCAACAATTTCCATAGAAGAAAACCAATTGTCCGCAGTTACGCTTCTGTTTGTATTTTTAATCGGTCCTATTAATTGTAGTATAGATTGAGATGGTTTTCCGAATCGTCGTTTTTCATTACTCAATAACTTTCCATCACTCCCTGCGCTCGTATATAGGTATGCATTGTAGAAATAATTGATTCGAGCATCACTGAGAATGAGAACCTTTAAACCATATTTGTTTGGTTTATTTGGTATATACATTCTAAATTGAACCTTACCCCTAAAGCCTATAAGCATTTTATCAATGCATGTTAATTCTCCAATTGAATACTGTTTTTGACAATTTTTTACAAATTCATTAAGTACCCAAGATATCGATGCCGCTGAATTTTTCTCTCTCCTTTCCTCTCCATCTTCATTATTGTCAAATTCCAAACAAGCTAGTATAATTAGAACCCTCTTCAAAGACATTACACGTCAAAAATGCCTCTACCTGTACCATCTATTGCGAACATCGATTGAAGGTCTTCATTATTGGATTTAAAAACAGAACTATAGTACAAAAGTCCAAAGAATGGTAGAAATTCTGTCATATCTAAACCATTTACTTTAGGTTTATTAATTCGTCCATATTTTTCTCTCATTTTTGAAATACTTTTATTTGTGTATTTCAAAATCTCTTCTAGTATATTATTTGATAATAAACATAAC
>JAHWXV010260246.1:0-15990 GCA_024586415.1 Phrixothrix hirtus | reverse complement strand
GGGGGGGGGGGGGTATTTAGCTATATAATACATCCAAACCAAGATAAAATATCATAAATTTGACGGGTATAATTCAAATCAATCTTCCTGTATAGTAAGGAACAAAATCTTACATAAAATAAATTAGGGTTACACTAATGTTGCGAAATAAACCGAGTCAAAATTAAACAGCCTAAAATGTCAAACACACGGGCATGTATGGCGTCGGTACCATAATCCTTCTTTGATCAAATTTACTGGTGTAAATAGAGTACATAAATACCTTTTACAATAACCCGGTCGTACCAGCGAGGCAGTTAAATTAAATAGCTGTCGTCACTGACAGACACCTTTGCTTTACACTAGTTTCTGCAGTGACCTGCCCAGACAGACAAACACGACGCTCGCGCTTTACGCCGACGACACCGCCGTCTTATCCCGATTGGGGATATGCCGCTAGGTCAAACATGAGGAAGCTGCAAGTCATCCAAAACAAGTGCTTGCGCTTGGCTATAGACGCTCCGTGGTTTATGTAAAATTCGCAAATCCACGAAGATCTGAGAATCTCTACTATCCAAACGTTTATCCATCAACAGGTCACTAATTGGTACTCTTTGTTTCAGGGCAGCTCCAACCCGCTGATTGCCGGGTTAGGAGCCTACAAGGAAGATGCCGAAAACCGTCCAGAGCGGTCCAAGGCGATTCTTAACCTCCGTAACTAGGAGGAGCCACAGAAAAGTGCTACTTCGTTCACTTGAAAAAGTGGGCGGAGTTATACGATAACTGTGGCTACAAATACTTAAACACCAGGTTGTGAATTTCTCAGGACGTGAGGGCAATTAGGGGAATGAGGCTTGAGCAGCGAACGAGTTTAGACGTCCTCCTAGTTTCTTAAGTTTCTGTGTGTTGCACCTTAGGCCCCTTGCTCCTATAGTCGGTGGGTCGGGTGCAGTACACCCTAGTGCTGTAAGTAAGCAAATTTCCTATATTTGTGGGATCATTCCCAGGTAAAGTCATCGCCAGGATAGACGACCTCAGGTACAAGCACCTGGACCACGAAGGTCGCATAGAGGGGCCAGTGATGGAATATATCAATAGCACCGCAAAACCGCCAGGTTCCGTACAAGAAGAGCCCAAACAAGCAGTCGAAGCTATCTCCGTAGTCAAGAATGTTTTAGACGCAGAGATGTATTCCATCTCTACGGAGGACGATGAAGAGGAAGGCTTCCAACAAGTCAAATGTAGGACGATCCGACGCTGGCCCGTCAACGAAAATGGCAACCAGCAACCTTTTCGAAGCCGTTTCTGACACAGAACCGGAGCAAGAAACCTAAGCAACACCAACAACAGTAGCGAAAAGGAGCACTACGAGGAAGGTGGTGAAGAAGATACCTCTGATAGTACTCAGAAACAATGATGAAAGGTCAAGTATAGTGAAGCAGCTTGAAAGTAACAAAATTAAACCCAGGGCAGCCACCAATACAGCCCTAGGCATAAGAATACAACCTGAGTCCGAATCTGACTACAGGAAGATAAAAGACATTTTCGGTGATAGGCAGCTCCCCTATCACACGTACCTTCTAGCGGAAGACAAACCACTAAGGGTAGTGATCAGGGGATAGCCTGAAAGCATTGCCGACGAAGAAATCAAAACCGATCTGATCAAGAAAGGTTTTGAAGTGATGGCCGTAAAAAGAATATGTAGCGGGAAGGATAAAATTCCTCTTCAGCTAAACCTCGTCGAGATTAAGAAGTCGACAACGTTCAAGTTAGCGTAGAGGCGCCCAGAAAAGGCAGGAGGGGCACAATCCAGTGCCACCGGTGCCAGCAATTTGGGCATTCACAGCGGTGCTGCAAAGTGGGTCCTAAACGCGTCAAGTGTGCTGAAGCACACCACACCAGTGACTGCGACAAAGGGCGCGAAGCACCGCTCACCTGCATCAATTGTGGTGGTGGCTACATCGCCAACTACAAAGGGTGCTCCAAGTTTCTAAGCTTGAAGAAATCCAAAGAGCCAGCTACAGCGGTCGAAGAAAGACCAATAAGCACCTTCTCTTATGCGGAGGCGGTGAAAGTCCCAGCCGCCCCATCCAACCAAGTGCAGTGTCGTTCAATGCAGAGAACATCACAAAAGTCGCGGTTATAATTCTGGAAGCCGCAAAGAACGCCGCTACCTTCGGTGAAGGTGTCTCGAAAATCCTGACCCGTCTCACGGACATCCTAGCGGTATTCTGGGTGGCGCCTTGAAAGTATCGCCCATAAACGGGCGCTGCGCATTAGCAGCACAAATAAAAGGATGACGGAACAACTTCGTCGGAGTGCAAGGGAAAGCAATTCCCGGTCCTCCATTACCATTTAAAGAATGCGAATGCTAATGCGCTCAGGACGTAGGTGCGGAGTCTTTATAATAGTTTTGAAAAGTCTAAACTAATAGAAATTAGTTGCTGTTGATTGAAAGGTTAAATGAGTTCACATATACTAAATATTGAATTTCATTCCCTGGTTGTGTTTTTAAATAAATTAACGTTAATAGGTAATTTCCCTTTATTTTACTCCTTACTGTATTTTGTGACATGATTAAACCATATTGCGTTATGTTTGCAAAATATAAATGCATCAGGCATAATTTATTATCATTTCACGCACTTAGGGATATTTGTGGAACTTTTCTTCAATAATTTTAAAGCAGTTTTCTATACATTCATATTTAAGTGAGGTTATACACGAATATTTCAACGTTTGTCATATTTTACGCGTGATTTCGAAGTAATAATTCCAAAAAAATAGTATAGTGTTGAGTAGTGTATTCCTATTGAAAAATAATAGGTAAGTCATAGTTTTTTATTGTTTTGTTGAAATATGCCATATGACACAGCATTCATTCTTGATAAGAATTACGAGATTGTTGATATTTGATATAAAAATGGATCTGAAGGTTTTTAACAGAAAAAGAACGGTATTTGTGCAGCATCAACGGTTAGTGAAGATGAATTTGAAGAAATGGAAAAAATCCTAGCACCAGATTTAGATTTCGAAGAGAATGAGGTCATAATTGCAGAAATCGGTATAGGCGAATCTAAAAATGAAGAAGATATTACACTCTACTGCGGTTATGGACAAAACAATAATCTTGTGTTTGGGAAGAAAACTCAGAAGACGATATTACACTTCTAGGAAACTGTGATTTGCCTTCAAATATGAAACACAAAAACTTTATGTGAGTTTTTTAGATATTTGCTCAATGATGACATGCTAAACCAAATGGATTTCTAAATCAATTTGTGTTCTAGTGAAAAGCGACCAGATAGATCTGCAGACTTATTAAAATAAGAATATTAGAAGAATTTATACGAACTCGTATTTAGATGTCAATTTTACGGTTACCCAATGTGCGTAGCCATTGGAATACCACTAGGAGACATCGTTTAATTTCTGAAGTCAGAAATCAAACATCATGTGATGTTTTCGTTAATCCACGAAAAACGACAGGATTTTCGAAATTGGTCCTCTGCTACACTGTCTAAGAGAATGACTACTGGCAGTACTTAAAGAAGAAATTCTGGTCATCAACGAAAAAATCGTCACCATAAAAACGCGTTTAATTTTGAAAAATATAATTCAGAGATACCGCATTAGTGGGGATACAAAGCCTACGTACATTGGTCTATGATTTTTCTTACGTCTACGAAATTTTTGCTGATGCTCAAAACAATACTGTACTAAATTGAATTTCTGATCTAAGCACCAGTTCAACAGTATCTACCCCTAAAAATCTGAATGACGTAAATATATAAACTTATTTGGCAAAAGAAGGAATACTCTTATTGAGCATTTTTAGATTCAATATGAATTGTATTAAAATGAAGAGGTCGCGGAGTAATGGCAAAGAAGGTATGTAGCAAGGATGATATCACCGGCCTTGATTGCTTAATGTAATGGTTAGCATGTTCGCCGCTATGCCCAAGGGATGCGGTTTCAAACCCAATCGGGGTCGGTATATTTTTGAGCAGAGAAACATTTTAGAAACCTCACTTCTTATGGAGAGTCTGTGTCAATGTGATGTGGCACAAATCTCCATTCGTGGCGATACTCCTCCAGATTTAGCAAACTTTTATTAGACATAGCGAAATAACCATGATCGTTGAAGCTAAAAGGGCCAAGAGAATTTCCGCATTCCGAAGTTTTTGCCACAAAACAAACAACACAGATGGTATCAATGGTTTTATTACTTCAAGAATCGCAAAAAAATTTAGATAAAATGTCTACATGTTGGTAATCTGCCATCTATTGAAATTCGGAAGTTTTCATTAAAGGAAAAACGTATATAAGGAACAGTTGTTCCTTATTCAAAAGTTATAACTATTTACAACTAATAGGTGGAAGAACTAAGTAGAAGAAGGGTTCGCATTAGATAATTTTATGCTGGATATTGCACCTAAATTGTAGCTAAAAGATCTGGTGTGAGAACACATGATTTTCTCTTACCAATTTTAAATTTAATTTAAAGTTATTGACGTTAGTTACTTTCCTATACACCTATACTGAACTCTAAAATGAATTTAAAAGCATAAATAATTCATCCATTTATAATTTCCTGTATACACATACTACGACTTTTATAATTAAATTTTAAGCTAATTTAGAGCAAAAATAACGATTATGTTATTTCATATGTACTAAATATAGAATTTAATTTCTTGACACGTAAGTCATTGCAATCGGATGTAATGGAGTCCTATTTATTAGTAATAAGTATTGTATAAATTAACAAAATTTGTCAAAGATTATTTGCTATTAAAGCATTTCGTATATGTTGCTGGGCATCTAGTTTTTCAAAAACTAACTAGCTATTGCAGTCAGTAAATTTATTAACGTAAATGTGGTTTTTCGAAATTTTTTTAGTGTTGATAATTAATTCAGTTTGATCTGATAGGACTAAAAAATAACAATTTTAAATTCGGAAGGTATTTTTTACAAGTATAATTGACAATGTGAAGACAATAAATGTTTATTGTCTTCAGAGTATTAATAACTACCTAATTTGTTATTAATTGCATTAATGTCATTTTTATCATTTTAAGAAACATATATAATATTTTACTTATAGGGCGTTCATTGTGTGTGAATTTTTGAAATGTATGTTGTTTATAGAAATTTCAAATCATTTATCTAACAACGTGGTTTGTATTGTCATATAAGGTGCGATCCTTTAAATTTCCAATTAGGGTAGGCTATGATCTTTTGATGGATATTTTAAACACGGCTATGAAATAGATTTATGAATGGTCATAGCTTACCATAATTGGAAATTTAAACGACCGTGCTTTATACTTTTATGACATCGCTACATTATTTTAGTCTAGTGTTAATTCTAAGAAAAAATAAAGAATGCATAAATTACTTAATTGCATTTATTATAGCGGATGTATGAAGAAGAGGATCTGAAAATATGTATGAGTAAAGTTTGTTGTATGAACATGAAAATATATAAAGATATTATGTGACGTTTCGCGTGGAACCGTAGTAATATCGCGAAATCAGATCTAATGGAATTCCGAGAATTTTACGTGTTTTCGCTATATTAGTGATTTCGGAAGTGTATCAATTAAGACTTAATTAAAGGCAAAACAAACTTTAAGAAAGTGTTAAATACCGTGCGCGAGTGTATAAATTTTGTTTAAATTAATTGCAAATGGAAAAATTTCTTAATTAAAAGCTGTTATAAAACTTACTATAAATTAATCAACAAATATTGCACAGCCTGATGCATAAATCACCATTTACCGTCCTAAATCAATCAAGATTGTTTTGTTAATTAACTTAAGAAACAATTTCAAATGATTTAAATATTAATTAATTATTGAAAACTAATTAAATACTATTGCGTAATATTTCGTCACGTCTTGCAACGAGTTCGTAAAAGCAAAAGTATTTGTTATCTGAATATATGTAGGTTTTAGATAGCAGACAAAGGAAACCGTCAAAATCCATATTCGCTGAATAAAGAACGCGAATATGAATTTAACTATAAATAAGATGCTTTTGAGAATTAAAAATCAGTCTTCATATGAGATCAATACGGGACATTACCTCGTGTATAAACTTTAAAAGCTTTTCTGTAAAGTCAAGCTATTTTGTTATTAAATTTTGCAGTGATCTTCACGTGACATCTTCTGGCCTCGCCAAGACTGCTAAAATCCTGAATAGCGTTCATATTAATAAACCGTTAAAAAGCGTCGCATGCTAGAGATCTACATATACAGATTCTAGAATGAAGCTCTATCTCTTGTTGCTCTGGAACAAAGATAGATCGAGTGTAGAGAAATATAACCTCAGGAATCCTCGTACCTGAGTATTCCCGGTGTTACCGCCGCCGAACCTGCAACAAAATTGACTTTGGGTCGACTACAAACTAGTTGCTCTGTAACTATTTGTGTCCGACGCCAATCACCCGCCAACGGCGTTGTGCATTGAGTTGTATTAATAGCGAACGCACAACTATGTTGTACCATTATCCGTCATATAAAACATTCCGTCATTTGCAGACGAGTTGCTATGTAGCGATCTGCAAACCACGCCAAACGTCATGAAGATTAGCCATACTGAGTGGCAAGAAAGGTTGTCTATAAACTACGTTCACGGCGGCCGCCAAGAGCTACGCGCCCGTGCTCAGATATCGAAGCATACTGCCGACCTTCGCGCTCAGACATAGCAGGAACGTAGAACTTGGCCGAGACAGAACATGCTGGGCCGACAATTTGCATCAACGCCGCGACGACGTCAAATATTAACAGCCGTATAAATCTCATACAAAAACTAACTTTTCATGCATACGTAAATGATTATAAATAATCCATTTTTATCGGCTGTCAGAAAACTATATTTATTTTATTTTCAATTTGAACTATTATAATTTTGATTTGATTTGTGTAAATATACTATTCTAATTTTCATTTAATTTTGTAATTAAATTATTATTACTACCTTTCTTTTTAATACCGCCGAGAACCGAAATGATCATCAATTAAATATAAGCGAAGTTCGTTTCATGACCGAAGTCCGAGCGACGTCATTTTAACAAACGACGTCCTCCGGTAAATAATCATTTTACAGGAATACCGACCGCAAATCCAGACGAACCGAGCCTTCCGAGTTACTAAGAATATCAACAGGACCCGCCCCGCACGACCGAGCTATCACCGAGTAGAATGCAAATTCTTTGTCTTCCCCGTGTACTTATCATTCCGATTTGAAACGTTACAATTGTCAAAAACCTCTGCTTTATTTGTAACATTGCTCATTCTGGCTTGTGATTTTAGATAAAAAAATCGTACGTAACTCATGTCTCAAAAGTTTTGGCACAAATAATCTTATTACATTTTTATGTCCAAAGATAATTTTATTTTTACTTTTATTACATGCCATAACTAATAATCTAAATTGAATGAAGTCGACTGTGCTTTTCAACAAGGCGTAATTTTCTGCGAACATATCGCATTAAGTTTTGGACAGATTAGATCGTACGCGTTCTCAGCTTACCATCCTCTGTTGTAGAGTTTTGCAGTCAAAAGTTTCTAAAGATATTCGATTGGACAAGCTTGTGGTAGATTAGGCGAGTTGTCGTCTCTGCGCATAAGTGGTTATTTGTGAAGGTTGGCCCAATTTTGAGTCTCTTTTGCGCAATCACATGATGTGAAACCTGGCTAAAACATTATATCGTCTTCAACATGATGCTCGTTAATAAAATTCGTCAATTTGATCAGTGCTTCGTCACTTACCC
Organism: Phrixothrix hirtus; assembly: GCA_024586415.1. NCBI lineage: Eukaryota > Metazoa > Arthropoda > Insecta > Coleoptera > Phengodidae > Phrixothrix > Phrixothrix hirtus. Next base: position 8,231 of record JAHWXV010260246.1, on the reverse strand, counting down.
GTTCCACGTAAGACTCGGATATTCTTCTAGTGGAAATCGGGCAGTGAACTAAAATGTGTGCAAATTTCGTCTTTTTTTATATTTTACATTATTTGGACAGTCTTCTATGTTGTCGGTATAAAAAGCATTTTTTCTTTTAACCTCTGAAATATTTAGAGTAAAGTATTCTTCATCATCCATAATCATGACTGTGTCGTTTGCAAAATGAACCCGCCTTAATGCTTGACAACATTGCGATAAACGTGATTATTGGTTTACCAAATACTTTGGGTATTTCTTCTTTTTCAATTCTAAGACCATTTCTAACCAATTCCATTAGAACTACCACGCTCACGTACCAATTTTCTAACTGTCTCTCCAACCCTATCCTTGGATCTTCTCTGTCCGTTATAGATTAATTAATTAATTTAGTAATCAACATAAGAAAATATTATAGTTTAATTAAATAGTAAAGGTTAAAATATTTTTTAAATATTTGCATTTTAAATAAAACAAGTGTTAAAGTTCCCAGGAGTGCGTGGCGCCAGTTACAAATGCAATTTTAAAGAAATCCAGACGAGTACCAATAAAAGTTAACAGCCTCAATAAAAACTTGCAAATATTGCTGGAAGCTGTGGGAAGTTTAACGTATTCTGTAATTGACAGAAACAGACGAACTTTTAAAACACTTAGACAGGATTGGTTAAAAGGATTTTGCACAAAATTCGTAGTCATGGAAACGCACAATTGAAAAGATCCTGCACCACCAGAAATCGAAGTTTGGGTTCCAGCTTCAATTCAAGTGTTGTAAGTCCAGTGCAAGATAAAGAAATTGACTAGTTGATAAATAATTCTTGGTATCTTAATTACGAAACAAGTCCAGCGAAGACGTCAATTCCAAAAACATCGCAAAGCTGAAAAATATACGATCTAAGATCAAAGAAAATTTGGGTAGCTCGATTTACTAAATTCACCAAGAAAAGCACGCAATAACACGAATTTGTGAGCTTGATAAACGTCATATTTACTAAGAAAATTGGACGTCAAGTACGAATTTACGAACATTATTAAATCAGTGAAGAAATAAAATTTTAATTTGTTTTCATTTAAATAATTTTAACAAGACTTTTTAAATTTTAAATTTTGTATTTCTCTCTAAGTTGCTAAAATTATGCCGAAAATCACGTAACAAAGGTTAACGGCCTGATATTAGAAAAATTGTTAATTGTTTGTTTTAAAATTTCATTTTCAATGAAAACTTATTTATATGTATATCTTTTATTTATATTTGAAACAATAAATGCTTGTTCAAACTTTAATCAGGTTTTGGCTCATGCAAAAATAAATACAGGTACGCAAGATACAGTTATAGGATAATCCTATGTAATCTTTAGAAAGGTACTCGACCATTTTAACAAATTGACAGGTGGAAACGATCTTTAAAATTCGAAATTTTAGAAACAGTTTAAAATATTAAGTTTGCTGCATTATTTAAAGTTAATGTCCGCTATCCAGTTAATTATTAATAACAAACTTATTAAGCAACGCAGTAAACATTTCACTAATCTACCCTGATGAGTAAAACTCCTGGAAGATTACTTTTTTGGTAGATTTATTCATAGTATACCTACCGTGTTCACTATAGTCTATTGAATGATAAATAATTTTAGCACATGAAAATTACTTTGTGCTTAGGCATCCGCCCAATTATTCACACTTTCCCCAAGATCTAATTTATAAGTCATACCAATGCAATTGATTTCTAAATGTGGACTCTCAAAATAAATACAAGTATTTTTGTTTCCAACGCAAACTTGATATATCATCATTGTTGTGTATTTTAACTCAACTAAATTTTGTGTAAAAACGACGCCACTACATATATATTTATTTTGTATTGTGAATTTTCTTTAATATTTACTTGTTTGATGAAATATATTTATTTTCAAAAATGATTAAAATTACTAATCCTTCTTCATATCATTATTTTGTATTTGTAATATTTATTAAAAATTCATACATTCACTTGACTTCAGTAACTGCGCATGTTGTGTCAACTCACGCATTCAGGAATGTAGAATAACCTTTGAGAGCATTCGATGTGATGTAATTCAGTCTAGCAAAAATTAAAGATGGCTTGACAGCAGTTGTTTCCATTTATAGCGTTACCGTTTAATTAACCACCACACCTTGTGACCTTGTGCGTGAGATATTCTTTGTGAAATTAAGTCAGTTAAAACCCAGGGTGTAAGAAGTGAGTTTATTGGTGATGTCAAACTTTTAATTTTTAGAGGAAGTGGAGGCTTTTTTTTGTACGCTAATTACAAATGTAGATATAACGTTTGGGCATCTCAATCTATTGCAAATGTAGAAAAGCGCAGAAAAGTACCTACTCCCTAGGTTTACCATTATAATGGTTGAATTTACAGATTTTTAATTATTATTAAGTTCTTTATAAAATTTGATTAATATAAATTATAAAAGAAACAAAAATCAATATACTCGGAGTTGGCTTGGCCTTACGAAAGCGTGGACTAAGGTGTAAAATAGATATTCCTAAGGTTTTCCAACCAATTGATGAGACCGTACATTTATACCAAATGAGCTAAACAAGTCTTGACCAGTTTGAATGTTGTGTGCCGTAAATTTGGTTATTTTATTACTTATTTAAGATGATTTCGTTGCTATACGTTGTACTGTAATTTTTTACTTATCAATCAACTTTCATAGAACTAATAAATTATTATAAATACTCAAGAAGGCATAGAAAACTTCTAAAAATGGCGCAAATTTTTAAAAACTTCGAGTACTGGGGAAACTACATATAAAATGTGCGTTCTCACCACCAACGACCTATATTAAGTGGGTACACGATAATTTTATCGATTCAAAAATTACCAGAGGATCTACAATGGTGGTAAAAAGTCTTGCATCACCCATGATTTTTATGATTTTCAATCAAAATGTACCAAATTGACTCAAATTAATCCGGAATTGTGTTGGCAGATTAATAGTTATATGTTTAATTACCTAATTAGAAAATTTAGACATAATTTTCTTGATTAGTTTTTGTAACCGAACTAATTACCCATTTTTCTTAATACTGAGTTAAAATTAAGAAATAGTGTATCCTATTAAAATCCATTTATGGCAATATTATGGCAGATTTCTACCTTTTATCAAGTATATAAATAAGTCACAATCCTAAATAGCGCATTTTAGTGATTTTTGTTGCTAAGATGCCATCGAAAACGTGTCAGAACAAATTGTCAGAAGACGTGCGATATGCCATCATCTTTCACCACAAAGAGGGAAAATCGCCCCACTGCCAAAGTGAAATGTAATCAATCTTCAGTGATAGGGATGATTAAAAAACACAAGGAAATAGGAAAAATAGAAGATAGGCCTCGTACTGAACGTCCAAGGAAAACTTCTATCAGAGATGGCAACTTTCTGCGAAGGACAAGTTTGGCTGATCGGACCCTTAATTCAACTGATTTAACCAAATTGTGGTTCCAGGCCACCGGAGTAAGCATATGCACCTTTACAGTGAGGAAGAGGCTTTAAAGTTTTGGACTAAGAGGCTGTCGAGCACGGAAGAAGCCACTGTTATCAGAACGTCAACGACTTCTTCGCTTGCGTTGGGCGAAAAATCATCATGATTGAACCTCAAAAGATTGGAAAATAGTACTATTTAGTGACGAATCCACCTTCACTATTAACAACCATTCAGGAAATTCATACGTCAGGCGATTTCCGTCAGAAGAGTTTGCACCAAATTGCATTCTCCCAACAATAAAACATCCCACTTCCATTATGATATGGGGATGCATGTCTGCTACTGGCATTGGCCGTTTACATGTTGTGTCTGGTATGATTAATGCAACCAAATACATTGAGGTATTAGAAACGAAAGTATTAAGAAGTGGAAAAGATTTGCTTGGTGAAGAGGAATTCATATTCCAAGACGATAATGCTATATGCCATAGAGCTAAAAGTGTACAGGTGTGACTTGCTGCTGATAAAGTGAAAAGGCTAGACTGGTCTTCGCAATCTCCTGATCTAAATCCAATCGAAAACCTATGGCAGAGGATATCAAACATTATTTCCAAACGAAAACTCACAAAAAAGTTGAATTGATTGAGTCTTGATTGCTGCCTGGCATCGCTACGTTTCTGCGGAGGAATTGGAAAAATTGGTTAATTCCATGCCACAGAGATGTGCCTTGGTGATTAAAAACAAAGGGTGGCCAATTAAATAATGATGCGAGTGATAAATTCTTAAATTTGTATTTTTTTCAATTTCATTTATTAAATTATTGAATAGATCAATTTTTGCAGATTGTGTTTTATTAATTATTTTGGGATTTTATTTTGATAGGTCGTTGTTTCTCATCCTAAATCGGCGTTACATGTATAAAATAATTATTTGGTGTTAAATAAATTTAGTTTATAGATAGAAACTGTGTTTTATTCAAAGTTTAGCCGATTCAACACGGTGATGCAAGACTTTTTACCACCATTGTATATACTCGGGTTTCATTCTTATTAGAAATCATCAGTTTAGAACACCTCCGACAGCTTTAAAATTGATAAAGCATCCCTTTATAATCCTGTGCTACACGACGTATACATACAATAAATTTGAATAGTGCCATCAAATCAACTAAAATTAGAAGTTAATGTAATATAAACATTTAAGAAAGTATATAAAACTTTTAAAAGTGGCGCGAATTTTTAAAAAATTCTAGTACAAATATGTGTCTTCTCGGTACCAACAACCTACATTAAAGAGGTACACGGTTATATTGTCGATTCAAAAACTGTCACTAATCAAATTTATTTTAAGTATTCAGCCTGTAGCATAGGATTATAAAGTGGTGTTTTTTCGATTTAAAAATTGTCGGAGGTGTTATATAATGACGATTTTTCATAAGAATGAAACTCGAATATATAAACCATTTGATAGTTTTTGAATCGAGTGGGAGAACATACATTTTCATATGTTTTCCGCAGTGCTCGAATTTTTTAAAAATTCACGCTACTTTTAGAAGTTTTCTATACTTTCTTAAATATCTATATTAACTTCTAATTTTAGTTGACTAGATGTCACTATTCAAATATATTGTAGTTAATTTCTATTTTCGATAAGCAAACGTTAAAACAAATTTTATAAAATAGGTTATTTAGGAATTTCAATTTTTAATGTTCTCTTCTACCATTCTCGCTTAGATCTAAGCTTTAGTTAATTTTGTAATAATGATGTTACCACAAGTGTTTCTATGGCAATAAAGTAAAGTTTAATTTAAGCGTGTATGGTGCAAGTGGCCCTTAATAAACCTGTAATCACTGCATGATACGCTACTGAGTTCTGTATATCAGTGTGATCAATATTAGAGAAATTTATGATTGACGACAAAGTTCTGTATCACTCGGTATATTAAAAAGAGTTTAAAAAATTTTTCGGGTGTTCTAAAACAAAATTACAAATATAAACTGCGAAAAGCAATTACTGCAAATTTTGTTACTACTAATTGTAAGTAAATTTATAAACGGTTAATTGTTTTTTAAAACTTAAACTTACTTGAGTTCACCATTACAGCGCACAACGTCACAAGTAAAAGAATTGTAAGTTTCATTTTAGTACTTGAAGATAAATTTCACTATGTCTTACTATTTTATTTTATTGTTTATAAGTACTATAAATTACCGGAAACAGGATTTGCATTTATTTAATTATTTAATTATTTATAAATTTATAATCGTTAAAGTTAAAATGTGGTTTAGATTAAAATAATGTAGGTTTTAAATGATTATCTTTTCAATATTATTAATGAAAAACAGTTTTTACGTAATTTTAAAAAACGATTAATGACTTACGTATAAGGGAGAAAATATTTAAATATTTTTTTACTTACACAGGCGTTTCAGAAAGTGTAATTATAAAATTGAAACGTATGGAGCTTGTAAAGCGTTTTAAAATTTGGTACTTAGTTAAAATAGCAATATCTAAACGTTGTTATTATTAGTGCCTCCTTTAGTACTGTTTGACACGTTACTAAATTTTTGCATACATTTTAAAAGAAATTTTAAATTAAAATTTGTAATAAATATGTATAAAAGTTTTGCATGACGTCTACAGCGCATCCAAGTTTAGAAAAGCTGCGGAAAACATGTGAATTAAATTCATTTGAGTTGTATATAAAATGTACATTCTGTGAAAATATTCAATTTGGCAGTTGTATGCCGAATTTAAATTAAATTGTTTGCTTAATTTTTAACAACTACTTTATATAAAATCGTCTTTTCTAAGACGCCTGCTAGTACAAGGGGAGATTTTCATATAATCTACCTAGCTATGAAAATAACAAGTGACAAACGCCATTGTTTGATACCAACTTACTGTGACATTTGTCGATTTACTTGCCACGTTTTGTTCAAATTAGATAAAAATTGCCATTTCTGCAGAGAATTAAGTGTGAGAAAATGAGTAAAGTAAAGCTTGAATTTAGAAGTGTTATAAAATTCTTAACAAAAGAGGGAAATTGAAAAAAAGTTATTTATGAAAGGCCGATCGGCGTATATGGAGAAGATACGCCATTTTATTTTACAGTAAAATTTTGGTGTAAGCAATTTTGATGGGGCAGAGAATCAATTTAAGATGATACAAAATATGGAAGGACTGTGGAAGCACGAAGCATAGAAGACATCCAAAAAGTTGAAGATTTGGTTTTGACAGATTGAAGAATAAAGGTTTCAATAACTGCTAATGAAGTAGGCACATCAGAGACAACAACCTTAAAAATTTTACATGAAGATTTGGGCATGAATAAGTCTCTGCATGTTGGATTCCAAAACTGCTCACTTCCGAGCAAAAGTTGGGTAGACGAGAAATTTGTGACAAAAACTTAAGAGTTTTAGCAAATGACAAGGAGTTTTTTTCAAAAATCATAACTGGTGATGAGACGTGGGTGAATTACTGGGATCCACCAACCAACCAAGAATCTATGCAATGGGTATACAAGGAATCTCCACCACAAAAGAAAGCAAGGATGCAACTTCATCAGGAAAACTAATGGCTACAATATTTTGGGATGCTGAGGAAATCTTGTTGATTGAATATACAAAGAAATGTACTACAATTACAGCAGATGTATATAAGGATACAATTAACCATTTAAAAGCAGCGATACTGTTAAAAAGACAAAGCCACCATGGACAGAAGATTATGCTGCTTCATGACAATTGCAGAGTGCACAAAACTCGAACAGTCGAAGAAGTAATCCACGACTATGACTTCCTAGAGATGAAACATCCACCCTACAGTCCCGACTTGGCACCAAGCGACTATTACTTATATTTTAAGCTTAAAAAGCATTTACGGAGATAACTTTTTTTTTCTTATGAGGAGCTAAAAGAAACTATAGAAGAGTTTTTTTGTAGACCTACCGAAAGAATTTTTTTTCGAGGGTATGGCATTACTGGAGAAACATTGGACCAAATGTATAAATTTTGAAGGAACCTATGTTAAAAAATAAAATATTACTTTGCGTTCAATTGTTTTCCTTCATACCTAGGTAGATTACATAAAAATCTCCCCTCGTAAATTAAAAGCTTTCTTTAGGTAAGTAAATTCATTATCTTGTTTACAAAAAAGGAAGTTGTCATTTGTAACATTCACTTCATATACCTTCACAAAGTAATTATTATTTTTCGATTTTTTTATACTAATCATATAAAAACATTAGTGTAAATACATGTAAACCAAGGACATAGAAAACATTTTACTTTTGTATTTGTTTACAAATTTAAAATCACCACTAACAAACTGTTGTATTTGAATGTACTTTGTGCAACTGCAGGTCCATTGTTAAATCCCGTCAGGGCTTTTGTAAGCTTGGTTTCATTGTATATTAAATTTTATTTGAAATTCCACGATTGTGTTTGCACTTGATCTTTTGACCAAGACATAATTATTTTTCCAGTTAAAAATCGGTATAATAATATACATAGTAAAATCTGGTGTGACACAACACACGACTTTCTGTTACACATTTTAAATTTAATTTGAATTTATTGATGTTAGTTACTTTCCTATACACCAAAATTGTAAACTCTAAAATTAATTTAAAAGCATAAATAATTCATCCACTATAATTTCCTTTATACATGTACTAAGAGTTTTATAATTAAATTTTGAGCTCATTTAAAGCAAAAATAATATATAGATTTAAATAAAAAGTAATTAAGTAT
>JAHWXV010260107.1:0-15494 GCA_024586415.1 Phrixothrix hirtus | reverse complement strand
GTAGAACAAATTATTGATACATTAAATATCCCTATATAAAAATTGTCAAAAACTGTAAATAATCAAAATTGACACGGTAGTCAGGAAACTATCGTGACAAGCTTTTTAGATCCATTAATATTAAAAGTGATTATCAGAGCTTATAGATTTTGGGATACACTTGCATCTTTTCGTGTATACCTGTAAAGATTGTCGCATTAAGTCGCAACATATTAATGAATACTCTGTAACACCTGCGAGGATCAGGGTTTGTGTGCGGTCAACGGTGGTTACTACGCTCGTTTAATGTACACGAATAAGATGAAACTGTGTCAGAACAAAAAAACGAGAGACGGCTTTTTTTCGATGGCGAATAAGTTAAGAAAATAAATTGACAGTTGTAAGCGATTTTACACTTGTGGATTACGAATGTGAATAATTGGCAATTACTCGTCGTGTTACCACCGCGATGTGGCATTAAAACACGTGCAGGTCGTACGTTATAGAAATCGGTTATGTATCAGTGACTTTTGAAGTTTCCGGGGTGCGTACGAAAATTCCGCGGGAGTAAGTGCGGCGAAATCCCAGTACCTGAGAAGCTAAGTAGTGGGTTTTGGGGGAACTACCTGCTCTTTTTCCCAGCCCGTTCGCCGCTTCATAGGTCGTGTGAGTTCACCTGCGAAATCAGGAACGTATAAGGTTCATGGCCGACGATTATGGTGCTTTTGGGCTAGCGATTAGCCCTCTAACGCGTCGAGCAAAACAAAGATAATTATTTGCTTCAATATTGGTTGCCTGTAAAGGCGTATTGGGTATGTTAACGTATATCGACGGGAATCCGGTGTAATTCATAATCCCAGCTGCTTTTAGAGCTCAGAATAAATCATTCTCGTTTAGATGAGAGCTTGTCAGAACATAATTCTTGTCCAAACTATTGATGAATACCTTTATTTGCTGTAAATATAATATTTAGATAATACGTTCATTTTATAGAAGATTGGTTAGTCTTCCCTGTAACCCTTGAATTAATCCGCATTCACGAGCCGGAGAAATTTTCTTGTACACTGTGTGTTTTTGTTGTTGTGTATGTTGAATAAGACATTTCTTTAGGTATAGATAAATAGCTATGCCGCAATTGGACTTTCAGTTTAAACTTAGAATAACTTAAATGTGATTATTTTGTATGTCAGGGGATATTTGTTTGTCAAGGTGCCCCCATCTAACCACAGTCTTAATTCACACTGATATTTGGCGCCTAGGTAAGAGGCGAGCGAGGGGTAACGCGTTTATGGGCCGCAGAACCATTTTCCCCTGTTCCGAAGGACAGTTCAATTCATAATACGACCGATAAGGAGCAGTAGAGCCTTCCCTCCTCTTCGAACCTTATTTTGTACGTAATTTCAGATATTCTTAGAGCGTGAACGTGCTGGTGGAATCTGTCACGGACCTCCTCCTCTGAGAAGCTAACGGAACACCAGCATCGTTGTCGGACGTAACGACAGCCAAGCTTATGACAATATATAATGGCGACCAACGTGGGGCTCGAAACTACCGATAGGTTTACCATTATGATGTTTCCATTTTATATGTTTTTTATACGTCTACATCTTTTGGAGACCGTAGCTACATGCAAATTACCACTGTAGCGCCAGGCTAGAGTTTAATTTGTTACCCTAACGTGAATGTGTCACGTGATTACAATTTCAGAGTAATAATTTTGACGTTTGACAATAATTTTATCTTTCAAGTTTAATTTTGACGTTTTGAAAAAAAATTTCCATTTTCTTTTAGTAATTTATTGTTTAGTAAGTTTATCATTTTAACGTTGACGTTTGTTGAAAGTTCCATTGTCAGTGAAGTTGTCATTTTAAGTGACAGAATGTTGTTTCTAGAACGCAGATTATTTATTACATACAGGGTACTACCGAGTTAGTCGAATATTTTCTAGCGCCACCTTTAAATATTTGGGTGCTAGTGAATTTAGTTGAATTTCCTCTGAACGTTATTAAAGTTGAATTCTATTATAGGTACAGAACTACGTTAGTTATCTTTATGTAATGTTTTGCTTACTGGTTAGTATAATTAACTGGAACTTTCGAAATAGTTTTGGGAAATTATTTCCTTCAAAGTTAGTCCCTGAACTTTATTTTGAATTTAACACTTGGTTATTAAGTATTGTAAATAAGAGAGACTATGATCATGGTTTACATGTTGCAAATTGCCTTAATGACATTGCCACAAATCAAATATGAATTGCGTAGACGTGATCCATCAATCAAAGGTGACTTGCTCATGCTGAGGAAATGTCTGTAAGAGGTTGTTTTGAATAAATTGGTGGTTCCTCCGTCAACAGAGTATACGCTTACTTTTGCTGAGGACTCAGAAGTGATTAGTGGTGATTTAGCAATTGTAGAGAAGGAAGTAAAGGATATCAAAGAGGACATATCTCAATATAAAATTTGCGAAATCGAAACTTTATTAGCCGTTTTGCGTCTTCGAATTTCACATTCGAATCCGACCTCTGATTCTGAGAAATTGTTAAAAGCTATCTTTATGGTAAGGTTAACTACAGTGATGAACAAATACGAGGAACTTTCGTATAATCTCGTTTCTCAAGTGGACTTGTCAGAATTACAGGACCCGCAGGACATGGTTAAAATGATTGAACTTAAGGTGGAAGCGGACATTAGTTTTCTGAAACCTTCTTTTTCAGAGGCTAACCCCTCCGGTATTAACAGTACATTTCAGGCGAAGGTGATGCCACGTGTTGTAAAGAAAGCTTCCCAGTGGCGAAGTCGAATTTACATTTTTCGGGAAATGAGAATGTTTCTATAAATAGCTTCTTAGAATGAGTAGAAGAATTGAAAGCTGCTCGAAGTGCTACTGATGACCAATTGTTTATACAGGTTATAGATTTATTTAGCAACAAGGCGCTCGTGTGGTTTGAGCGCTTCGTTCTGAAGTTGACGATTAGTCTAAGTTAGTTAAGGCTCTCAAAGAAGAATTTCTTCCTTCCAATTATGACGACAAGCTCTTAGATGAGATCAAGTCTAGAATCTAAGGACAAAATGAGAGTATTCGCATTTATGCTGCTATATCGCTTAAGCTTACCACTGACCGAAAAGATCCAATTACGCATTTTGATTCGTAACATCCTACCTTTTTATCAAACACAATTAGATTTGATCAAGGTCACGTCCATTCAAAAAGTGATCGCGCTGTGTCGACGAATTGAAGAGACTAAGGACTCTGTCGACTCTTTTATACCTCCATCTCGTCGACGTTCCGAACTCGAACCTGATCGGCCATATGTAGAGGTACCGGCGTCTCTGTATGTGATGTCCACGGGCGATGATAATTTGATATCAAGGAGCGCTAATCCCAGTCTAAGGGAACTTCCTCTGGACATGGAATTAAAGTGTTGGGGATGTGAGCAGTTTGGGCATATGATACGTAAGAAGACGCGTTCTAATTCATTTTGTTTCCGCTGTGGGAAAAAGTACTTGTTCTAATTTCTCGACAAATAACCCAAGAAACTAAGTGGTGAGGCAATAAGGAGTCGGTTTACTTCACGAACATTTGTTAATTCGGCTCATATTTTTCAAAATATGATATTTTCTAGGAATCTTGTATACGATCGTAACAAAGCCATCTTAGATTATGTTTTAGGATAAGAGTTGGGTGGTAAACGACCCTATGTTGATATTGACATTTTAGGAATATAGCTCCCAGGTTTGCTGGATCCTGGTGCTACCCGTACTATTTTAGGCAGTGCTGGCTGGAATGCGCTATCTTCGCTGATGTTGATTCCGAACAAAATAAACAAGATTCGATGCCGTGTGGAAAATGAAGATTCTGTAGCCAGTGTTGGTACTGTTTCGTTACCGCTCGGTTTTTGTGGAAAAACAGCCACCCTCGATGTGTTAGTCATACCAGAAGTACCCCATTCGTTAATTTTAGGTATTGACTTCTGGGAAGCAATTGCTAGTGTACTAGATATATTCAAAGGAGAATTTCATTTCTCAGACGCTCCTGTTTTAGACGCTGTTATGTCCCCAGCCAGATTCATCCAAGAACATAGTGAATTGACTCCTAAGCAGAAAAAGCTATTGGATTGTTTAATCGATAAATACCTTCGGTCCCCTACTGACATGGCGAAACAATATACTGCGTTTACTGTACCTTTTAGAGGGTTGTTCCAATTCAAAAGGATGCGTTTTGGGCTGTAAAATCCCCGGAAACGTGGCAAAGGCTAATTGATTCGGTGTTAGGTCCAGAACTTGAACCTTATGTATTTGTTTATTTGGATGACGTAATTATTTGTACACCTGATTTTGAGACAAATTTGAGAGTTCTGGAAGACGTGATGGCTCGTTTGACTGGTGAAGGTTTAACACTAAATAAAGACAAGTGTAAATTTTGTCTGGCGGAGCTTAGATATTTAGGTTATGTGGTAAATACAAAAGGTTTATTGATTGATCCAGACAAAGTGGCAGCCACTCTTAAGATTCCCACGCCCAGGTCTGTACATGAAGTCCTTCGAATTATTGGAATGGCTTTATGGTACTGACGTTTCATTCCTGATTTTTCCACCACTTTCTTCACTCACCAAGAAAAATGCTAACTTTGGTTGGTCTGAAGTTTGTGAGACCAGTCTAAACTCAACTAAGACTTGTTTAGTCTCTGCTCCTGTTTTGACGTGTCCCGATTTTTCAGTCTCGTTTAGCTTGCAGACCGATGCTTTCAATTTCGATGTTTGTGCCGTGTTGACACAAATAATTAATGGGCAAGAATGGGTGGTTTGTTACTTAAGCTGTTATCTTAATAAGAACGTGGGGAAGCATTCCGTAACGGAGAAAGAATGTCTCGCAGTCCTGTGGGTTATTGAAAAACTTAGACTGTATGTTGAAGCTTCCCATTTTACGGTTGTTACAGATCACTATTCTCTGGTTTGGTTACACAATTTGAAAGATCCATCAGGTCTACTAGCTCGATGGGCAATTAGAGTCCAGCAGTATGATTATGATATCATTCACCGGAAGGCCAAAGAAGATGTGGTTCCGGATACCTTGTTCCGAACGGTTCCAGTGATTGGGACCCTTAACACTTCCTCTATTCCGGAAGATAAACTGAACCCAGACGTTTCTCAAGCTAATCCTCCTGATAAGTGGACCGCGAAGATACTTAAGTTGGTAAGCGCTGATCCTATTCGGTATAACCGATGGGGGGTAATTGAGGGTACGCTATTTAAACGCTTTTCGAACCGCTACCCAGAGTAGATTAACGAAGAAGATAATTGGAAACGAGTGATTCCGAAAACATCTGGGGATTCTTAAGTGACTACATGATTAACCCACAGCCGGTCATGTTGATATCCATAAAACCGACGACCGGGTTTCTGAACGTTATTATTGACCTAACCTGAAGGCTGATGTCACTATATACGTAAAAAGGTGTTCTATGTGTGCGGCTCAAAAACTATAGCAAAAACGACCTTTAGGGAATATGGTAGATCAGGCGAGTGTCCATAAACCATGGCAAGTGATCGCTACAGACATAGTTGGGCCTTTGCCGCGCTTGACCTAGGAATATTCTTATATTTTAGTCGTGGTGACTATTTTAACAACATATAGGACATGAAGTTTTCTTAATGTTTGGAGTTTCTCAGGTTATTTTGTGTGATAATGGTGTGCAGTTTCATAGTAAAGAGTTTAATAGAATGACTTCATCGTACGGTACTGGATTAAGGTTTAATGTAATGCTTATTATCACGCACAAGCAAATCCTAGTGAACCAGTGAATCGTGTACCCAAGATCATGCTAGCTTCATATGTCCAGGAGAATCAACGAGCTTTGGACAGCTATTTGCAGAAGATTGCGTGTGCTATTTGTTCGGCATCGCATGAAGTCCTTGGAGAATCTGCGTATTTCGCAAATTTCGGTTGAAATATGACTTTGGGGTGTAATACTCGCTCCGAAGATTTCTCCCTAGAGGCGACGCTCTATTGTAGAGCGCCGTAGACACTAACCGTATACCTCCTGCGATGGTGAAGTTACACGAGGATATCGCGAAGTGGAAAAGAATAAAAGACAATATAACTTACGGCGTCTTCTCGCTAACTTCGAAGTAGACGATTCTGTGTGGAGAAGAAATTTCGCTTTGTCAGATGGTTCACGCTTTATGACACCTAAGTCGTCACCGAAATGTATCGGTCCCTTCTTGATTTGAAAGAAGGTTTCGTACCAGACGTACGCACTGGGTGATTCTTAAGGTACGTCCAAAGGCGTACGGCACGCCAAGGATTTGAAGACAGACCCTACGTCTGCCTGACCGACGAGACTGTCTTCAGCGTGACCGACTTGTGCTGCACAAAATTTGTATGATTGCCCCCCTCCGCCCTTATCTATCTCATCATATCTCTTCTTACTCTTTACAATTGTTCTATTTCTTCCTTATCGCTTCTTTAGCGTCGTATTAGTACAGATTAACATGAATCGGTACTAATCGCTTGTCAAGAAAGGCATTCGGCGCATGGAGGTCATTTTCAACTTCGAGTATACAGTGCTTCTCTTTCCTTGCGGTAGGTTTTACCTACCACAAATCGCGGCGCATGTTCTCCTCTAGGTACGTCCGGGAGCTTGCGGACTACTGCAGCGATTGGGCAATCGTTGTGGAGCGTCAGATATTGGACCCTGCGCTCAATTGTTTAATTTAAGGGCGATACGATTGTATACCCTGGTAAAGTGGGTTCCCACACCTCCGCCCTGCTATGTTTGTAGTTGAAGTGGAAACCTGTGCTTCCTCATAGTATTGAATTAATTGCGCGTCGTGCTTGCTTTCTTTAGTATGGAAACGAGCATGGATTTGGGGAACCTCTCTTAATCTAGTGCTTGTTAGGAGCCTCGGTCGGGATGGAACAATTTACGGGCTGGGGCTTCACTCCCCATCTCGCACCATGCATGACCGTGCAAGGTGAACTAATGAATACCGTCCGTTCTCTTTAGAACAGGCAACAACGTGGCTACTATGCTTAGGCATGGAGCACCTTAAGCTCCCGCGCCCTCTACCGCGTCTTTTTAAGATTACATTGTTTTTATGTTGATGAATGCCCGATCTCGACTTTACGAATTTGTTTTTGTCTTTTTTTGGAGTTAGTTGATTTTTTAGAAATTTTCGGTGAAAATTTCTTATGCCTGGGGTAATATCAAGTTTTGTTGGAGTCACGCGCCAATATTTTAATTTACCGCCGTACGTTTACGGTAAATGCCTGGTTGTTAGGACTACGAGGACAGATCACTCTATTGGAACATAAAAACGAGAGACCGTTTTTTTCGGTCGCGAATAAATTAAGAATGTAAAGTGACAGTTGTAAGCGATTTCACGCTTGGAGATTACGAATGTGAATAATTGGTAATTACTAGCCGTGATACCACCGCGATGTGGCATTAAAACACGCGCAGGTCGTGCGTTATAGAAATCGGTCGTATATCTGTGACTTTTGAGGTTTCCGGGGTGAGGCGAGAATTCCGTAGGATTAAGTGTGGCGGAATCCCGGTCCCTGAGAAGCTAAGTAGTGGGATTTGGACAAACTACCTGCATCTTTTTTACCCCGTTCGTCGCTCCATAAGATATGTGAGTCCACTTGCGAAAGTAGGAACGTATAAGATTTAGGTCCGACGTTTATGGTGCTTTTGGGCAAGCAATTAGCGCTGTGACGCATCGATCAAAACAAAGATACTTGTTTGCTTCAATATTGGTTGCATGTAAAGGCATATTGGGTATGTTAATGTGTACTGGCAGGAATCCTGTGTAATTTATAGTCCCGGTTATCGAAGATTGTCGAGCCCAAATTAAACCATTCCCGTTTTGAGCGGAGCTTGTCAGAACGTAATTAATATCCGAACTATTATTGATGTGAATATAATATTTAGATAATAAGTTCATTTTATAGTCGATTGGTTAGTCTTCCCCGTAACTCTTGAATTAGGCCGCATTCAAGAGCTAAAGAAGTTTTCTTGTAATACTGGATGTCCTATTGTTGTTTTTATGTATGCTGAATAAGCAATTTCTTTACGTATAGATAAATAGCTATTCCCCAATTGAACTTTCAGTTTAAACTTAGAATAAGTTAAACGTGATTATTTTGTATTTCAGGCGATATGTGTTTGTCAAGGCGCCCTCCCCCTTCTAACCACCGTCTTAATTCATATTGATATTTGTCACCTAGGTAAGAGGCAAGCCAGGGACAACATATTTATAGGCCGCGGAACCATTTTGCCCTGTTCTGGAGGACAGTTAGATTCATTATACGATCAATAAGGAATAGTGGAGCATCCCCCTCCAATTTAGAACTTTTTTTGCATGTAATTTCAGATTTTATTAGAGCTTGGAATCTGTCACGGACCCCCTCCTCCAGAAAGCTAGAGGGACACCCGGCGTAACTCCAGCCGAGCTTTTGACAACTAGTCACAAACTGCTCCGCGGTGTACAAAATTGAGATCGTTTTTATTATAATTCAAGAAATTCTCTTAAGAATTTTTTGGGGATTTTCAATTGAAGAGTTTCCGTTTGTGTATACAAAATGTCTGAAATACTTTAAAATAATTAAGAAAACCAGGAAAATTAGAAATTAAGAAATGGAGATTATTTAAAAGTATTTCAAACAGAAAATAGTGTAGGCTAGATTGCTGCATAAAAATAACATTGTTGCAATAGGTGCAGAATAATATGTTTAGCCATAAGTAATAATCAAAAAAGAATATTCTGGTGCACACAGATCAGCGAAACATTAATTGCAACTATAATAAATTATTTAAGAAATCACTGAAAGTCTGCGTAATGTAGAAAAGTAAGATAAAAAGAATTAGGGATTAGAAGAGAGAAAATTCCTGGCATTATTTTAAGCCAAAGTCAAACTTTGAATTATTTAAACATAGAAATTAAAAGTAGGTAGGAAATTTATTCGTAAATATGTTGAAAGACCGCACAAAACGAAACAGTCTATTTAATGGTTCATTGCCGATTAATTAGAGCCACGTTAGTCACGTGAGTAAAATCTGAATGGTTAGCACATCTTCAATTACAAGTCGTAAATAGGATTATTCTTCAGGCTTTAGAACAAGTTGGAGATGAAAACGGATGGGCAACAGAAGACAACGAATTGTTATTCCGAAGCAAATTCTTACTTTTAGGGTACTAAACCCATTATAAAGGTTAATATCTATCAATTTGCTTATACTTAACCCCAAGGTATTTATAAAGACCGTTTCAACTTTTGTAATACAGTGCAATTCTAAATTGATGGTACAAAAACAATACATTGTTAGAACCTCGTAATTAATATGTATAAAAATTACTCAGTTCTCACATTAGAAAATTGAATAAAGTTATCACCTATTTCAAATTTCTAAAATGTTACTTTAAGTAGAAATTACCTAACTGTATTTCTAAGTTAAAAACTTAGTTCACAGACAGTAAAATAAATATTTAGCAAAGTGTAAATTGTGGCCCGTTATAAAAAAAAACGCGGGTTTGTATATATAATCCATAGTGTAAAATAAACTAAAAATCGAAGGGACAAATTCATATTGTAAATTCAACAAGGAAATATCCTTCAAGCAGTAAACTCGTAAAGCAAGGAATCTTCCGAAAATTATGGCATCATATACTTTACTTATCTAAGCTGTAAAACTCACGTAAGGTTACGAAAAGGACGCAAATATTTAAGGGAATTTCAAATGATTTCCCAAAAAGACACGCAAGTAGCAGTTTGAAACTTTAGGTCCTTTGATTGGTCAATGCAACAGCAGAAAGGGAATTTAAAAAAAGTTATAAATGCATAACGTTACAAGAAAAGTCATCTTACGTACGTTGAACACGCAGTGTTGAATTAAATAACCAGCAACAGCCTCGCAAGTAGATCATTATGATGGTAAATATGGAATTCCGAATAAAACGCTACTCGCAAAACTTATGCAAGTATTTGAAAATTATACTACCTCTGATTGATAACAGCAGCAAATTAAACTGTACGGATCGCCGTCAAGAAATTTGTAAAATTCTATAAAATTTTATAAAACGGGAGTTACGTGGAAATCGTGCATATCACAAGAAATTAAACTTGAAGAGTTACCGTCCAGGACATAAATTGGCATGGAAATAAAAATCATAAAAATCCAATTCTGTTTTAAAAGGAGATAAACAGAAGGAAGATATATTATCCATCAAATCAAATCTTGCTGCGTAAGTTAAAATCTTTGAAGTTTTAAAACTAATACCCTTTTTTTAAACGAACTTTTAATACATTTTAAAATTTAGTTTAACGTAAAAATGTCGTAAAATTTAAATTTCAAATAATTTTATACATGCTGCTAGATCTCTTTAGTAAGAATCATTCAAATGCTTATTTGGGCAACATAAAGATTTAAAAGGATCTACCATAACAGGTCGTTGTATTTATTTACATAACGCTATTTGTAGTAAAATTGTATTTCTATTTGTAGATGTAAGAAGTTTAATTTGCATTTTTACTTTCTCTTACCTATATGAAATTTAGTATAGAGAAAAGAAGGTATTGTTTTCGTCCAAAATTTTCGATGTCGAAATTTTAGTTCAAATACAAGTTTTCGGGTTCCCTGCGTCCGAAAATGATGTTTTTAAAAATTTGTCTGTCTGTGTGCATGCGTGCGTGGGTGTGTGCGTGCGTGCGCGTGCGTGCGAGTGTGTGTGTGTGTGTGTGCGCGCGCGTGTGTAAACAGAATATCTCGAAAAGAACAAATCGTAGATGAACACGATTTTATATTTGAGTTTGTATCAACCTCCGCACGCAATTACAATTTGACTAAAATTCAATAACCAAAAGTACCACTTTACTCTTTGCATTTTTTGGTTTTTCGCGATTTTCTTGAAATCGGCTACAAATATTTTTTTAAATTTGCTGTATTCCTTAGAAATTTAACGTCCTTTCATATAATTAAGACAATTTCTTAGGAAAATGTCTGTAAAACGAGTAACCGGAAGTAGTCTTACTATTAACTACGAATAAAATAACTACGAAACCGCAAGTCTTAAATAAATGAAAATTTATATATGAGATTCTAACTACCTTTGTATGCTAAATAAAGTATTGTTTTGAATCGAATAACCAGAAGTACAAGTTTATTTCTGTTATTTTTAGATATTTTCGGAATTTTCGGTTTTTCGCGATTTTCTCAAAATCGGCTATAACGATTTTTTTAAAACTTATTACATTTCTTAACTATTTAATGTACTTTCATATAGTTTAGGTCGTTTCTCAGAAACTTTTCCGTAAATTGAGTAACCGGAAATACCTTCACCGTTAACTCAAAATAAAATAACTATGAAACTAAAAGTTCTAGCTCAATGAAAACTTATATTTCTGGCCGTAACTACATTGATATGCCAAATCAAGAATTTGCTTAAAATCGATTAACTGGAAGTTCCACTTTATTTCCGTCAATTTTAGATATTTTCCATATTTTCGTTTTTCTCGATTTTCTTGAAATCGGCTGTAACGATTTTTTTAAAACTTAGTAAATTTCTTGACTACTGCATTCCATTTTATATGATTCAAGCTGTATCTTCAATAAATTTTTGAAAACCGTGTAACCGGAAGTACTTAATGTATTAATTGCGAACAACATATCTCAAAAACTAAATATGATATATGAATGAAATTGTATATTTAAGTTTTTCATTTTCTGCACGAGACGTCAAGAATTTAGTATAATTGAATGACCGGAAGTGCCACTTTATTCTTACGATTTTTAAGCTTTTTGCGATTTTCTCGAAAATAGCTATAACTTTTATTTTTAAATGTGCTACGGTTATTATGTATTTAATGTTCCTTTACGTGAACTAAACCTTTTGTCTGAAAAAATACGTTGAATTAAGTTGTCAGAGAACATCTCAGGAGTTAGGAAGCTTTTGGCCTGTCCAGTAACTTGGATGGGTGTCCGTTACAATTGTCGTTTCCAAAATATACGTAGACAATAATCTAATTATGCGTGGACACTATTGGCATATATATGTGCGTAAGAGAAAGTCGTGTGTTGTCTCACACCAGATTTTTCTACTTATTATTGTTGTAATTGTAACCGTTTAATTAAGAATTGCTAACGAACTTGTTTCTTATTTGTACAAATAATCTACCCAACAACAAGCACTTTGGTCTGTACTCGCTATACTATTTTTTCGATCTGGCTCTAAGACTCGGTTCCCATAATCATGAGACAAGCTAATATGCTTGGCATTTGAATTTGAAATATCCCCACATGTAGAGGGGTTCTTCTAAATTTTAAGGAAGTAGAGTTAAAACTGCTATCTATAGTTATGCGTCCGTTTAGTTTTAACATGGCAAACATTATCAACTTTCTATGAAAAGCTGTTTCGTAAACATAATTATTCTCCATGTTAAAAATTTTGAACTTACGCTAATCAAACTTACTTTTTGTAGAATAATACGATCCTATTACATATTTTTTGTTAATTACGATTTTGAATTTTTGTGTGCCTCTAAAATAGATGTCTATCATTCGAATTTAAGGATGCGTGAATATAATTAAAGTGTATTTAATTTTTAGTTTTGGTTTGTCAATAAATAATTACCGGTTTTCACTGTTGAACCATAATTTTTGAGTGCATGCATTGAACATAGAAGTTATTAACTCACTAAATAAAATAAATTTAGTAACCATGTGTATGCTATATCTTTTTGCCCTCCCAGATAAATAGCTTGTTGGTTGATTAGAATTGAAAGTGTTTCAGTTTAGGATAATTTGAAGTACTTCATTATTCTTGTATACAGATAAGTTGACAGCGCTAAATAGTTTTATAGCTCCTTTTAAGTGGCATACTGCAGACGAAAAACGATTGAAAAAAGAACTGACCTAACTCTGGCCTATTAACGGAAAGGTATTTAGTGATTCGGTGATAAGCAATGTATCTATTTGCTTGAGACAGCTGAGCAAGATAATAGGCGAAAAGTTTGTTTCCTGTTCATTAACGTGACAAAACCTAACGTACAAAACTAATTACATATTTCAATCAAATTTTATTCGAAGTAATTTTATTTTACAAGCCTTTTAAGGCATCAAGGTGTTCTAAAGGGAATGATAGATCAATAAAAATGATAGAATATTTATCTGATGTACTATTTCATTTTTACTCATTAAAACTTAGTTAAACCAAGACAACTATATTTTAAGTACGTTAAATGCTGTTAAACAACAAAATTCAGTTGAATTCTAATCAACTAGATTTTATATATATTTTTTAATTTAAAACAAATAATAATGTTATCCGTCAATTGATCAAATATATATATCATTACTTTGCCTTCAAACACAAATAAATTCGAAGTACACCGCCTTAATAAATTACCAAACTCCTCTATGTTGTGGCCTAATGACGAGGGCATAATGTTCTAGTATATGCAACGTCATGGCAAATTCCAGTAAAATGACTACTTATTTATCGTTGATAACAGATATGACTCATGCATTTGGAATTCTCTTTGTTCCTAATTGTTGATGCATGTAAAGGTTTACATTAATACGCTAAATATAATAATATGCAGAAAGATTCTATTTAAACAGCAATATGCGTAGTGATCATATTTTAATTTTAATATATACCATTTATGTATCTACTAACTACTAGTTTGCACAGGTTCTACCAAGTTTAACTGAAAAAGTCACTAAATCCAAACATGGCGTCTAAAAGTAACTGGATTGAGCCCTAAAAGCCACTAATATCAAATATTGCGCTAAAAATTAACTTTTTATACTAAAATTCAAAGAAGGCAGTCAAATTCAATGATTTTGTTTAAAGGCGCTATTTTAATACACGTTTTGCTTTATTCATGCTATATATTTATTTTGAGTCATGCTGTAGATTTATTTTGATGCGGTCTGTGCTATTATTTTAACGCGCCCTGTATATTTATGACATCAAGAAAGTGGCACGTATGACGGCGGTGACGGTTACAGGACCCCATATCTTACTCTACTTATAAAAATGAGAAACTATATAACTTAATTTGACAACTACAACAACAAAAACAAACAAAGTGAAGTTATGAATCTTTTTGATGTACGACGTGTTTACTGACTATCCCTGCCCTACTTCTACAAATCTTAAAAATAAGTTAATCTGTACTTACCAGAGTTTATGTTTACCTCTCTTACGCATACGTTTGCAACGTTAATATTAAACATACCGGTATGTTTGCGATTTAGTTGCAAATATATAACTGTAATAGCCGTTAATTTAAGAAATACGACATTATCTTGTTATACAGAAAAAAATGGTTTTACCCAACTTACCCTCAACTAGGATCCTTCGAAACCTGTAGAACCTGAAACATAAAACATCTTTTAATTCCGTTGAACTAGTTCATCTAAAGCATTTATAACTACGATAAACGCATGCTACAAATTTAATAGCACTACTATGCTGAACTAACCCTGTTCTGAATAGTAATTTTCGTTAATAGAATTGCTATTCGGCAATTGGATACATTCATTGAGCTAACCTCTTAAAACAAAAAAAAATATTTCTTTTGCAAGAATCTAACAAATCACTGGATTTTTCAAAATAATAATTATACCCAGAAAATCTAATAGCTTATGTACCATTCAATTTCGTATGGTTAATTAAACATTATGAGATTGTCCATTTCTACTGGTTAAAACGAAATTCAGTTTTGATAGTAATAATTTTTTGACATATTATTTCAAAGTGCGTGAAATGAGTTCTACCAAATATTTAATACTTTCAAAGCCCTGATGTTTAAGAATGCTAGACGTTCCACACTTCCTAAATTGTTTATTAACAGAAGCATCACTTTCACAGTTAACTTATATAAGACCTAAATATTCTTCTCCTTCAGTGCCTCCTCAATCTTTCAAGTTAGCGACTGCCATTGCAAATTTGCAACTAATCTTAGCTGTAAGGTTTGTAAATATCAGAATATCATAATACAATCAATTTGTTTCAAATTTAAGTTATTACAATTTGAAGAAATGTTGACGCTATCAATCATACTTTCAATTCGAAAATGAGTATTGCTTGTATGTATGACAAAACATAGTGGATAGTCTAATGACAGGAACAAGAAAAGCAACGATATGCTTGTTTAGGTTTTTCATCCATAGGAGCCCCAGCATCTTCCAGCTAACATAAGCAAAGAACGTGGATTCAACTTGTCACGTGTTCCCAATTATTATTATTTACATGATCATATACTAAATTTATGTATATAAATTTTAGATGCATGTAAATAATTAAAAAGAAAAAATTGGTAACACGTTATTAATATATACTGACTTCCATAAAAATCGCAACACATGGAAGTTATTGATGAATTTTACTGAAACATTTAGAAAAACCCTTTTTCGATGAAATAAATTAATGATTAAAATTTGAATAAAATCTATCTATCGCTTTTGGGTTTTTTACTCATTTGTTTGTTGTCACTTAGTAACAATAAATT
>JAHWXV010260049.1:0-14917 GCA_024586415.1 Phrixothrix hirtus | reverse complement strand
TCTGTCAATTTCTAAGCCGCCACGGATTTTACAATACAAAGTGTCAAATTTTACGAATATGGCAATAACTTATTACACTAGCGACATCTAGTGGTCATTTCTAACAACATAAAAGGCAACCCTCGTAGTATACAACTATTTTAAAAAGAATAGATAATGTTTAATTTCCACCCTTTTGGGGACATGCTAATCAGTCAAAAATTTATTGAAGTGTTTTTCATGGATCAAAGCTAACACCTAAATCTTTATTTAATGGTCCTATAACACCTATCAACAGTATTTATTCTTTATAAAATATATTTATCAAGCAACAAGTTAATGTAGATACTTTTTTATAGATCAAAGTTAACACTTACATTTTAATGCCGAAGTTATTAACATAAATTAAAGCTTTACTACCAACAAATTGACTGACTAAATTCTTTAGATATTCACAGTTAAATATTTTATGCGATTACTAAGTGAAACATGCATAGCAAACATTGGTATCAAAAGTAACAGCGTCCTATTTAAATTAAGTTTAAAACGGATGCGTGTAGATAGACGCGTTTTAGTTCTAGCAGTTTGAATCTAACTTTTATTATCATTCCAGTCACATTTATATATAAAACATTTTATATTACTGCATAACATGTACTAGTGCCTCAATTAAAACAGGAAAACGGGTCTTGCAGAAAAAAACAAGACAGAAATAAAGGAAATTGTGAAAGAAGTTTTAACCAACGTTCTCGCAAACAACGATTTTATTAAAGCATTTGTAGATAAAGTTATCCTGAATCTCCATACTTGCTTGGCTTCAATCAAAGAAGAATTTAAGGAAAATTTAAACTTATTAAAAACACAATATGTGAAAAAAATCGACACACTTGAACAATACTCTAGAAGAAACAACATTTGTGTATTCGATTTACCTGAAGATGCGGATGAAAATCTGAAAGGAAAACTTTAACCTTCTTTAGAGATAAAGGAAAAACGTACATTCAAACTGATTATATCGATAGGTGCCACCGTTTAGGACCTTTTAAGGATAACAAAATTCGTCCAGTTATTTTAAAATTTACTTCGTATAGGTTCCGAAATTTGGCTATGCAAAGTAAGAAGAATCTTTTAAAATCCACTGTCACTGTCACCGAAGATTTAACTAAAGTTAGATACTCCTTACCAAAAAATGCTAAAAAGCGCTTCAATATAAGAAATGCATGGTCTATGGGCGGTATAATTAAAATAAAACATCATGGAAATCTTACTAAAATCAACTCCATGTCCGAGTATAACAAATTGTTAGAGTGCCTGGCTTGTAAAGGAATACATATGGTGTCATAAATTACGCCACCTTACACGTATATTAACTAAGTTTCCGAATTAAATTTTATTTATTTATTTACTTTCGTTAAGCTACTATCAAAAATAGAATGTATAAGTGCACATATCGCAGTTTATCATCTTATTTCAGGTATATGAACAATTTTTTAAATACAGTAAACGAAAAGGAAAAAAACATAATTTTAATTATCATACTGCGAAAACGATACGTATACTTTCTTTCTGATATTACCTCGTATAATTATTTCTTGATATTATTATTCTACTACTGTACTAATTAGTATTTGTTATTATAATTAGTTTAATTGATTTGCAATTATTGTCGTTTTATTATTTTAGATGCAACAAGATCATTTGAAGATCGGGCATATTAATGTGAGGTCGCTGATTCTAAAAATAAATGATATCCAAGAACTATTATCAAATTCCGAGTTTGATATTTTAGCGTGGTCGGAAACGTGGCTTACAGATACTATACCTCCCAGTACTATTCCTATTCAAGGCTATAAATTAATACGTGCTGATCGTAAAGGTAATATTATAGGTGGCGGTGTTGCATTTTATGTAAAAAATTCCTTACAGTGTGTAACATTAAATTTAGATAGCACAATAGAACAACTATGGCGTTCAATAAAAATTAAAAATAAAACGCATATATTCGGAGTGGTTTACAGGCCTCCGACTGTGAAGTATAAAATATTTATCGAAGAATTCGAAAACTCATTAATATCGTATACACCGTTATCTGAAGACATCATATGTCTAAGTGATTGTAATGTGGACATTTTAGCGGTTGACAGCCCAGCTACTGAATATTTCAACAATATGTTAGAGTCTTTAGGGTTTTATCAGGTAATTGATAAACCAACAAGATTTTGTGCAAGTAAACAATCGTTATTAGATACAGTAATTACTTCGCGGTCATCATTGATAAAAAATTCTAATGTATTTAATTTTCACTTATCTGACCATAAACTTGTAGATTGCGATATATATAGCACACATATAAAAAATATACCGGTTGTACACACTTATCGAGATTACAAAAAAATTAACGCCTCAGCGTTTTATGATGATTTAGTATTATTACGTTTAGAAGATATTAATTAATTTATTTATTTATTTATTTATTTATTTATTTATTTAGTAAGCAATATCAACATTAAGGTAGAAATTTTAACTAATAGATTACTCAAATTGTTTGACAAACATGCACCTTGGCGAACAACAACTTTTAGGAAAAAACCGCGCCCTTGGTTAAGAAATAATGTCAAATTATTAATATCGTTGCGAAATAAAGCTAAAAATAAATCTTAAAAAGTAAAAGCGGAAGGTACGTGGGAGTATTATATGAGTTTGCGAAAACGCAACCACTGCAAGCCGAAACGAAAAAAAAAGTTTATTTCCAATATAAAATTGAAAACACCTCCTTTGGGACTTTCTGGAAAGAGCTCAGTAGTTTAAATGTTATCCCCTCCAAATCTAACAAACACATATTTAATGGAAATGCTAATGATTTGAACAACTATTTTGCGAATAGTATTCCAAATTTACCCATAAACCAAAACACCTTAGTACATTACGTAGATAACCCAAAATTCAAAGATATTTTTGAGTTCAGACTTATTGATGCTGTCGATATTGTAAAAATAATTATCTCCTTAAGGAGTAACGCTACTGGCTCTGATGATATTAATCTTACAATGCTAAAACTTTGTTGTCCTTATATTTTATCATTCCTTGTTCATAGCATCATCTTCTGCCTAATAGAAAAAGAATTTCCTGAATTCTGGAAACATGCTCTCATAATGCCCATAGCCAAAAATTATCAACCCACACAATATAAAGATTATAGACCAATAAGCATACTGCTTACCTTATCTAAAATATTTGAGAAAGTTTTAAACTTACAACTACGTAAATTTACTGAACGGTACGATATCCTACCTCGAACACAATATGGTTTTCGATCAGGATATAGCTGTACAACCGCCTTACTAAATATAACAGATGACATTCTTAAAGCTCATGATGATGAAAAATGTACCGTTATGGTTCTCCTTGATTTTAGTAAGGCGTTTGATACTATAAACCATGAACTACTGTTTGGTATATTACGAAACGTTGGTCTAAATATAAATGCCGTTGATCTGTTAAAAAGTTACTTTTTTAATAGAACACAAAGAATAAAGGTTAGAGCCAAAATGTCTATGTCCATCGATATTGCAAGAGGTATACCTCAGGGTTCCATTCTTTAACCATTATTATTTACAATATATACTAGCGGACTATGTAATCGTATTACTTACTAAATGTAATGCTCATATGTATGCAGACGATACTCAAATGTATCATTCTTTTGGACCGTGTGATGTCGCAGCAACTGTTCGTTTAGTCAACTATGACTTAATGTTTATTTCGGATTTCTCACGTGACCACGCTCTGATTATAAACCCATCAAAATCTTATCCCTTGCTCCTAGGTAAGTCGTCGGATTATCTCAAACTGCCAGTTATAAAAATAGATAATACACCTATTTCAATTCTTGATGAAGGTAAAAGTTTAGGTTTAATGCTTCACAATACATTTAGATTCTAAAAACAAATACATCAGTACATTTAAAAGGCATATTATAAATTAAAACTATGATATCTGTATCGACATTACTTACACATAAATACCAAAATTCTATTATGTGACTCGATTATATATTATTACAATTTTCATATTGTACACCAGTTTATAATGCTGTATCGACCTAGAGACGTCACAACGTATATAACGTGTAAAAAACTCGTGCTTACGATTTATTTATGGGATACGAAAACACAAACACATCTCTCACAAACTGAGAGACGCAGGTTGGTTAAATATGAAAAACAGAAGATACTTTCATTCAGCTTCATTATATCATAAAATAGGCCAATATAAGCGGTCACCTTATCTATATAACAAAATACGTTTCAGAACGGATGTACATAATATTAATGTACGACACAAAGGCTTGTTAACCATTCCTTAACACAATACTGCCACATATGAACGTTTATTTTCTTACAACATCGCAAAAACGTATGATAAATTACCAGACACGTTAAAAATTCTTACACGCAAACAATTTAACAAGCAATTAAAATCTATAGTTTTTCAAACACAAAATAATAATCATTGGAACGCCAGGTAATAGGCCAGTTATCAAATGATCTTACTTGCTCTCTTTCATTACTACATGTATATATATATATATTAACAATTTTGCATTGTGCTGCCACTCAATGTATAAACTATTTGTAAATCGCTTAATGGAGGATTGGAAGAACAGTAATGCTGAAACCCTTCCCATTCTTACGTAAAGAAGAAATTTATTATTATTATTATTATTTTTATAAAATGGTTTAAGACCGAAAAGAGATTTTAATTATAGTAAATCACAATAATTAGCAATGTGCATAAACACACCATCCATATATTACATTAAAGATAATTATAATAAGTAAATTAAAAACAAAAGAAGTAGCACAGTCGGTTACCTCGAGACAAACACCTGTTTGTTTGAACCAATTTAGTTGTTAATAAATTTGAAATAAGATCTATGATAGTGTATTGAAGGTACTGCGTCAAACTGTTCGAATTAATTTATTTCTAAAGCAAAGTATTTTAAAGCATCCTGTTAAATTTATAGTCGATATTACCTTACAAAATTAACATATTATCAGATTTCGGCAAATTACTAAATGAATCTAATTAATATATTATTTCTACGAAATACAATCTTGTCAAATAAACAAATCATAAAATTCGGTAATTATTCGCAATACCTTAGTCTATATAGGAAAATTAGAACATTATAGATAGCCAAAGAAGAAGTAATCTTCTACATGTGAGTATTGATGTGTGTAAACACCCAGCGATCGTTCACAAAATCCTTGAGCGATTGCTCAAATTACTTCTTGTTTTACATTGTTTTATTAATTTAGGACGTAATTGTTTTAAACGCGTCAACGACATAGCCACAAATAGGAAACTTGATATAAGTAATTAAAATTGTACGACCTTGTTTTATTGATGTTTTCCCGCTAACTTTATCTGGGACCAAAGAACAACTTCATACATGACTAATTCAGCACATAGTTGATTTCGGACCATCGGGTCTAGCTAATAGATAAAATCAGAAAAAATAATTACTAATTGTGCCATTAATAGAGAAAGAAAGCTTACCATCGTACATTCAATTACGATGCTGCACGCATGTCTAGAAGAACAACCTATCAAAAGAACATTTTACCTTCGGATCATTTTAACGAAAACATATTCCGGTTTTGTATAAATCCACAAAAAAGTTATCAGACAAGAAATTCTATCGTGTTCTAGCATTTAAAATACCAACGAAAGATTATGTTCGTTGTTCGTTGTTAGAGCGAGCCACGTCCTAGTAAATAATTCAACAATACAGTTTTCCACAAATAGTCATAATTGACATAAAAATTTAAGCCTTACGAAGCCAAAGTTTAACTTAAAAAGTTTATTAAATATCAACAAAGGAATTACACAAATTAACGTAAAAATGATTTGAAGTCCAGTAACAAATTATTGTTCTCATTAAACTTAAATCTTAGACTCTGTATATATAGGGCTACCTCAAAATAGTCTT
The DNA here is from genome assembly GCA_024586415.1 of Phrixothrix hirtus. Taxonomy (NCBI): domain Eukaryota; kingdom Metazoa; phylum Arthropoda; class Insecta; order Coleoptera; family Phengodidae; genus Phrixothrix; species Phrixothrix hirtus. The sequence continues at coordinate 8,943 of JAHWXV010260049.1, read as the reverse complement.
ATTTGCAATTTTGTCCTGGGTGCGCCTTTATGAAAAGTCACTGTTACAATGTGACCGTTAGAAAAATGTTAAGGACACCGTCCGGTGACTGCAAAACTCCGCTGAAATCTTACTGCTTGGCTCTTATGGCTACATTACCTTATGGGGGCGGCTTTTGTGATTTTTTTATTTTTACATCCTAGAAACTCTTCTTATGTATTTTTATTTGGTCCAATTCGTTTTTCGGATTTTCTATGTATAGTTTATTTGCGCTTACTCAGGATTTTTATTTCCATTCGCAGTTACATCTGTTCGGGTTAAAGGTTTATTTGTTCCCGACTCTCCGTTTTTTGTTGTCTGAGAACTACTTAGAAATACAGTTAATAATTTCCTTACAATAATTTTATAAAATTGAAATATATGTTAATTTATTTCACTTTTCTAATCTCGGATCTGAGTTGATCTTAATTACAAATTACGAAGATCTAACAATTTATAAAGCGGCGTCAAAATTAAACTATAAATCAAAGGAAATTCTTTATTAAATATTCGAATTAGGACGAGTTAATAGTTATTATCCATAACAGTCGCTATGTAACTAACATAATTGAATATTCCCATTTCTCCTTACAAATAAAAATGCCAATAGGATTAATATTTAATGTCAGGGATCTAACTTAAAAAATATAAATATAATTTCGTTTAACTCTATTCTGAAGGTTAAACAAAGAACGCGGTAAGGCAAAAATCTATGAAGAAATTAATTACATTTACAAAGAATTGTTCCATTAAAGAAAGGAGAGCGGTTCTTATAACATATGATAGCTTACATGACTGGATTCTACAGAGTATGCTATATTTTACACTGTAAAAATGTTAAATTCGTTACATATAATATTCTGAAATTAAAATCCACCCTTTTTACTTTATATAAATCTGAACTGCACATCGGATTATAATTAAATGTGTTCCCAAAGCAGTTATTAAAATAACTTAATTAGAAATTTTACAATATACGAATCGGTTTCAAAAACAGCTTAACCCCACTATACAGAAACAGATTTAGAAAATCATCTATAGTCAAACAATAAAGTCATCATCCACCTGCAGTATTTAAGGTGATTTCCCTAATTTTTAATAGTGAAAAGCAAAAATAACAAAACAAGCAATACTATTAAACAATTTAATGGCATTTTACCAAATACGAGGATCGTCCAGAAAGTAAAGAACGTTTGCGCCGATCCACCATCATCACGATTAAATGTGTGCCAGGCAACTCGGGTCCTTGCCTCAGTGTGAGCCGAGTTTGGTTGCATTGAGGACACGCTTCTGTGCTTGATGATCATTCAAAATAGCTATGCCAATGGAAAATCCCGCCAAATGTGAAGTGCATAGTGTCATTCGCTTTCTGAATGCACAAAATGTTCGGATTATTGAGATTTATAGGCAAATTAAGCAAGTTTATGGTGAAAATGTAATAAACGATTCTTCAGTGAGGAAATGATGCATAATTTTTAACCAAGGAAGAACAAGTGTGCACTATCAAGAACAGAGTGGAAGGCCATCACTCATTACTGATGAATTGAAAGTGATAGTAGAAGAAAAACTTCAGGGAAACCGGCGTTTCACTTTGAGCGTATTACACGAATCTTTTTTACAAGTTTCACGATCCCTGCTGCATGATCTAGTGATAGCACCTGGGCAACAAAAAAATGTGTACTCGTTGAGTGCCTAAGGTGTAGACAGATGTCCACAAAGCTAAACAGATGGAGCAGCATTTAAATTTTTGATTAAATACGAGAGCGACGGTGACGAACCTTCACGACCTCAATGTGACGGAAGATGAAACCTGGGTTTCTTACAAACCTCTCTAAACCAAGCGTTAATCTAAGGAATGGCATCACTAACTCACCTTCAAGACCTACAAAATAAAAACCAAATTTAATAATCAGAAAATTGATGGGAACGGTTGCTTGGGTCTAAAACGGTTTAATCCATTTGGGGTTTATGCCAAGAGGGGAAACAATACACTTAGCGGCCTACATTGAAGATCTGAAACGCCTTTGGCGCGCCATTCTAGACAAAAGCCGCGGAATGTTGTCGTCAAAAGTGGCTTTGAACCACGACAATGCTCAACCTCACACTAGTGCACAAACACAGAAAAAACTTCAAAGACTTAGGTGGGAAATCTTTGGGCATCCTCCTTATAGCCATGACCTGACACCAAGTGATTTCTATTTGTTTGCGAAATTAAAGGAGTTTTTAGACGAAAAATAGTTTATAAACGACGAATACCTCAAAGAAGCAGTAGCATCATGGCTCCAATCTTTCACGGCTGAAGAATATAACATCGGTATCGTAAAACTGGTTACACGAAACAACAAGTGCCGTAACAGCTGTGATGTTGTAAATAAAGTTTTGTGATGATATCTTTTGTTTTTTCTTAGTTATAGCAACGTAATTGAAATATCATTAATATTTATTTTGTTACAAACTCAAGCTATTATGCTAAAAAACGCCAAATAGAGCACAAATAAGTATTTGCCCACCAACAGGATGTTATTAAAAAATAGCACAAAATCAATACTCCAATATTTTGAGGGATTACCCTTCACTTCAGTGATACCTTTCAAACGTCTGGGCATCGCTTGAACTAATTATCGGCTTGTCTCAGGCTTAATGTTATTCCATTAGGTGATGAGATGTTTTCATAGAGATCCTCTTTATTCAAAATGCTACCATTTTTAAAACATGTTTAAGATGTGCCCATAGATGTTTGATTACGTTGATATCTGGAAACTGGGATGGTGTTGCCAAGACTTTCGGTATATTACATAGAATTCGTTCTTTAACAATCCGAGCACAATGCTTCAGATTGTTGTCTTGTTGATACATGAAACTGTTTGTAAGACCTAATTTTTTCTATACTTGCATACAAGTTTTGCTTCTAAATATTTAGGTAATGAAATCTACCCATAATACCGTCAATAAATTGAAGTTTTCTCACCCTAGCAACGGAGATATGGCCACACACCATTGCTTTACACCATACTTTACAGTAGCTCTAAAATTCTGGCAATCAAAGGCTTAGGCTTTCTCCATACACGATTTCGTTTAAAACAATCAAAAACATCAAATTTTGTTTCATCACTAAATATAACTTTATTCCAAAACGAATTATGTTTACGTAAATACTCCTTTGCAAATTGCAAACATTTGCGCCTATTACAGTCATTAATTAATGGCTTTCTTCTAGCTATTCGAGAGTTATAATTGTTGTCTCTAACTATTTTTTATCGTTTCTATGCAAAATAGCTTTTATGTGTAATTTATAAGCTGATTATGAATCTGTTTTAGCACTCATATGTGGAATTTTCCTTAACTTTCTCAAAAACTGAGCTTCCTCTAGCGGCAATAAAATCCAAGGACGGCCAGAATGGGTTGACTTTCCACGGTATGATGTATTTTATAGCGCCTTATAATATCTTTTACAATAATCCAAGGAATTTTCGTTATTTTATGAGTGACCCGCGTAGAATTACCATTTTGAAATAACGAAATCGCTACTTTTCGTTGCTCTAAACTTGTCTCTTTCGATCGTGGCATAACTGCTGCTGAATGATAACAAATTTTCACTATCAACACATTAACTGCGTCATGATATCTTGCCGTATATGTATATTTTTGTGGTAAATCCCTTATTTTTACATAGATTCCCTGAGCGGGCGGATGCTTTTTTGTGGGATAATTTGTACACCAAAGTACAATCAGTAACAGAAATTGCAACACCACGAAGGAGTAGGAATTTCTTAATCAAAGTTGGTAGATCTGTTGGGCTGACATTAAACAATAATTGGTTAACTTTTGAGAATCAAGTGGTAATTTGATAACGTCACATTTGACAGTTGTTATAATTTTTTGCTGACTTTTTCGGTCTGCGTTTTTCGTACGATTTGTTGTTCTTTTTCATTGTTAATTAACATTATTTTACTTGTTGTTTTTTTGTTTGCGTGTTTTGTTTGTTTGATCATGCCTAGAATACGGCAACGAGCATATTACCGCCAATTAAGTGAATTTTACAGAGGTCGAATTATTGGTTTACTGGTTTTTCATTTGGGGAAATTGCTAGCCGTGTAAATCGAAATCGTTCTACTGTAATGCGAGTGTGCCGCGCATGGTTTGAAGATGGCCAGGAATATCGTAAAAGAGGAACCGGGGCTTCAAGAAGAACAAATGACCATCAAGATCGTCACTTAAGACAAGGGGCATTTAGAGAATAATTTTCTTCTACTCGGGCAGTTGATGACCAATGATGAAGCATGCGCCTTGTAACTCTTAGATCAGTTTATCGCCGAATCCGAAGTTTTGGGTTAACATCATATCGTCGGCAACTTGTGCTTCCTTTGACCGCAAAACATTGTCAGCAACGGTTACAATGGTGCAATGAACGATCTCATTGGAATCTTGAATGGAGTTGAATTATCTTTAGTAACGAATCTAGATTTTGTTTAGGATACACAACGGTCGTATGAAAGTCAGAAGAATACGGGGTGAACTACGGAATCTTCGATATACAGTTGAGATGCACGTACACGCACTGTGGGTGTTGTGGATTGCGGTGCGATTACTTATGATACCAAGTCTCTCTTGATGTTCATTCGAGGCAATATGACACCACAACGGTATATTGCGGAGGTAGTTGGAATACACTTTCTGCCATACTTACAAGAGCTCGAAGATCCATTATTCCAGCAAAGTAATGCACGTCCACATGTAATAAGGTTTTCCTTGAACTTCTTTGAGCAGGTCATATTCATCTTTTGGCCTAACCTCCAAGACCTTTCTCCGATTGAACATGTATGGGGCATAATGGGTAGAAGTTTGTAAAGTTTGCAGCGTCCTCCTTTGACTTTGGAGACCTTGAGGCGTGAAGTGCAGCTTGCATGAGAGAAAATACCCAAAGACGAGATAAACCATCTTATTCAATCAATGCCTCGGCGTGTAAATGAATGTGTAAATCATAGAGGCCGCACCACATATTATGAACAGTTATTATAATTTTTTTTTTAATTAATAAAGCTTTTCCTCCCTAATTTTGATCATTTATTACTATAATACAGGTAAATATTCCTACCACACCTCATGCGGAAATTCCAATCGTTTCTTGGTGTTGCAATTTCAATGTCTGCAAGTATATAAATGTTTTAATTTTCATTGTAAGAAAAATGATAGGTATATACTTTTTATATGTTTACAACAATACGATATCGTAGGAAGATAGTGTGATCAAATTTTACATGTGACAACTACATCAAAAATAAAACAATTTAGATTAAATGCCAAGAGCGGCCGATTACTTTATTGTTTGATTGTATGTGATTAGGTTAGCTTGTGTAAAACGAGGTCGATATCAAAGTGTGTTATGGCTGGATAATTTAAATTCTATTTAACATGCAAATGGATTAATAAACTCAATTTTAGTAATAGCTAATCAACTTCAATAGAAAATAAAATCACTTAATTATTTAATTTTGACACAATACTAATGAAATTATTATAAAATTTTTTTTATAAACTAAAAGTTAGAGCAAATTAAAATATCAGTGAACCGAAAGCCGAGACATGTGAAATTGAATAATTACGGCTAGCAAAATGTAAATTGTGAACTCTAACTTTGGTTATAGTAATTTTAATGCATACTGAAGAAATCACGGATGGTGCGTATTGTTAGTGTCAAGAGAAAGTCGTATTTTGAGACCTTCCAATTCTTTAAGATGATGTAAACAGATCCTGTACAAAAAAGGAAATGAAACTTTCAATCCCATTGGAATAGCCCTGTCCCATATAAGCATTAAGAGCTTTACTTTCGAAACTACATATACATACGTATGATTACCAAGCACTAGGCCGTGACTGAATGAAGATTTGGAAACTTACAAAAAATTTCTATTCAGCGATATTTACATTAAAATTTGTATATCAATTACTAACACTAATTTTACAAAGGATATTTGACGAATATGAATAATTGAACGTAAAATGTTTAATACAAATCAAAAATAAACTAATCGAATAAAATTACATAATATTGAACGGATCGTAAGCACTAAATTACCATTAAATTAAAAATAAATCAATACGTCGAAATATTAAACTTCTTATTTCAAATAAACGTTTTCATTATTGAAGTCCTAATAATATACATAGTTACATTTGTTCGAAATTACGGATATGTTTACTCTTTAATATTAGCTTAATTTTGCCAAATTTAACGATCTAAATGGATGAATTCTAAATTAAAAATGAAAGTAAACCTGCAAAATTGACTTTAAAATGTAATATTTAATAATTAAATCAAACAATTTATTCATATCGGAGATCGTATAGTAAAGGCGTTCCAATTTAATACTGATTATTGTCAATCACACAATTGTACAAGGTGCATCAAAAGACTATGACCAAGTTTCGAAATAATATTTCTTTATCAAAGCAGTTAAAATTAATATGAGCTTTGACGTTGCGCCGTTATAATTACAAGTGACGTGTTTCCGCACAACACAAGTATAGCGGTAGTAAATTACGTTACGTATCCATTGAAGAGTGCATTTAAATTGTATTAGGAACTTACTTTAATGAAGTTTATTATCGGGATTAAAAGCCATTGTGAAATAAAAACGACTAAGAATAACATCTTACCACCTTTATTTATATTATATCTATTTAGTTGTTGAGAGCAGTCTAACGTAACGAACTATTTATAGTTCATCTTCAGAGATCATATATTTGTATTAATAGTAAGATCTATAATGAATAATTTTTTTTGACTTATCTAAACATTTGTATGGATATTAGTAGAACTTACACTAGAAAGTAAAAAAATATTTTTTTAATAAAAATTTTTGGTAAAAAATTTTTGATTTATGACGAAGACATTTTTGGCAGAAGATTAGATAATATTATAAAATGAAAATTTTTATTGATACATAAATAATTAAAATTTGTATCAAACAATGATCCTAGAAATCCTGCATTTTATATTATTTTTTGATCCATTTGATAATAGATAAAAAACGAAGGTATACTAAAATTGCGTCTCTAAGAAAATAAAAACAATGTTTAAAATTAGAAGTTGAGGAAGTTTATAATAATTAGCATCTTTGGCTGCAGGATATTATTTAAATTGTATTTTATTGTAAATTTTAATGAATTTGCTTTGAGGTAGTACGACCATTGTCAGCAAGTGTCAATTGAAGCTAAGCATAAAGGATTGATTTAACGTAAGTACTACTTTTACATTCTTTTAAGATGTATGTTTAAATTCTATATCTTGTAATCATACAACAAAAGTAAAAATTATACAAAATATATATTATACTACACTAAGATTTTATTAGCAATACTGATGATGAATGTAAAGTATAATTTGAAGAATGGATTAGAGCAATACAAAAAAATTAAATGTTTTGTAGTCTTATAATAAAATTATATATCAAATGTTACTTATGTTGTCAATGTCAGTTTTATAATTTACACTATTTTTGTGAGTTTGATGTAGTATATTTCTAGGAAAATCCTCTTAAAATAATCATTTTTAAAATGTAATATATTGCATTTAGCAAAATCAAAGTTACGTGATAGTTCTTTAGTGTGATTAGTTAAAGCAGATAATTTTTGTTACTTTAGATATCAATGGATTAATATATTTAGAGCAATACAAAAAAATTAAATGTTTTGTAGTCTTATAATAAAATTGTATAGCAAATGTTACTTAAGTTGTCAATGTTAGTTTTATAATTTACACTATTCTTATAAGTTTTGATGTAGACATTTCTAAGAAAATTCTCTTAAAATAATCATTTTCAAAATGTAATATATTGCATTTAGCAAAATCAAAGCTATGTGATAGGTATTTAGTGTGATTAGTATGATTAGTATGATTTTTGTTACTTTAGGTATTAAAAGTGTTTAAATCTGATTTATGTTGAGAAATTGTGTTTTTAGGTATTGTTTTGTTTGTTTTATGTAAGTAGCATTGTAATTACTACAATATATTTGATAATTTTTCTTTAGGTGTTTTAGATTCTATTTTACTAAAAAGGAAAGCAATACTGTTAAAGTTTTGTTCAGTAACAGTATATTTATATTTTTTAAAATAAGCGTTATTTTATTGGTTAAGTTGGGTGTAAATGGTAAAGCAATATAGTGAATCTTTTCCTTCATATTAGATATATTATTTTGACTAATGCTTGGATTTATGTTATTATTTCTATTATTCTTGATTATGTTGATTTTTGAAATCCTTATTTTAATATGTTTATTGATGAAATACAAAGCGTAATTTTTTTGTAAAGTATTAATAATATTTTATATGTTCTCATTATGATGAGTTGAACTTGATCATTTTATTGCTCTGTCTGTCCAGTTCAACTCATCATAATGACAATATACAAAAATTTATTAATACTTCCAAAAATAATTACCCTTTGCATTTCATCAATAAATATATCAAAATGAGGGTCCCATAAATCAACAAAATGAAGAATAATAGAAACAAAATCAAAACATTAACCAAAGTAATATCTCAAATACGAACGAAAAGATTCACTACATTGCTTTACTATTTATACCCAACTTAACCAATAAATTAACGCTTATTTTAAAAAAATATAAATATACTGTAAGTGAACAAACCTTTAACAGTATTGCTTTCCTTTTTAATAAAATAAAATCTAAAACACCTAAAGAAAAATATGGTGTTTGACAACACACGACTTCTCTTACGCATCTAGATATGCAAATAGCGTCTACAATTGATTAAATGATTATCTACGTTAATTTTTGAAACAATAATTGTAACGGTCATCCTGTAACGTTTATACGATCCGATAGAATAACGCGAAACGCGATTTAAAAAGAATTCCTAAAAATTCTACGCATTTTCGCTATATTCTTAAATACGGGAGT
>JAHWXV010260014.1:0-12542 GCA_024586415.1 Phrixothrix hirtus | reverse complement strand
TCAGCTGACAAAAGCTTCGGAACAATTTTCGCGCACAATTTCTTCATCCCCAAATTTTCTCTCAGAATCGTGTGCACTGTGTCTTTATTCAAATTCAGCTATTCCGCTAGCATTCTGACAGTCATTCGCCTGTTTTGAAGCACGGCCTTTTCTACGCGAGCAATGTTCTCGTCAATTTTTGAAGTGGAAGGTCGTCCGAACCTTTCATCGTCTTTCACGCAACCCCGACCTTCACGAAATCGTTTCGCCCACTTAAACACTGTTGGTTATTTGAAAGCATTGTCTCCATAAACTGTCTTCAAATTTTGAAAGATTTGGGGTCCATTCTGACCAAGTTTAGTGAGAAACTTGATGATGATGCGCTGTTCCGCGCTATCAGAAATTTCGATGGCGACGGGGGTCTGGGAAAGGTGTAGAAATAAAGAGCATCGAGGCAATCTCACTTACCCTCTAGCCGGCCGGGCGTCTACTGGATCTAAGATAGGTTGTGACGGGAGAGGAGGGGGCTCTGTCACGCCCCCGCTCTCATTCTGCGAACAACAAAACGGGCATTATACGAATTTTCTAAACAAACCTCGTATTTATAAAATACAAACTTGATAGCACAGTAGTCATGTTCCGAAACCTAAACTGTTACTAATGAATTCCTGAAATTACCTAATTTCCCTCATTTCTTGGTACAATGCCACAGGAATATGTTATTTTTAATGTTTAATTAGGCATTTAATCCATTAAAATTATACTATCGTTAAGGCTGCTTCATTCTTATCATTTAAATGTTATTTTCTATATACATATGTGTCTGTATGAAAAAGTAAACTAGAGCATTGCTTGTTACATTTGTACTTAGCAGTCGAAATACAGATAAATTGGCTAATTTCAACAAACAGATTTTTTACCGTAAATATTTTGTGGTGATCAGTAATATAGCCCTAATTTGAACTCTTTGATATAAATTGTAATAAATCATAAGTTTTCTATTTCGAGTGTACCTAGGACCAGTTGTTGTTTCTATTTAAACTATACTTTAATGAAGTATCATTCAATTGTCATAGAAATAATTGTAAACGACGATATAGTGCAAATGGTTACTAAATTTGCAAAAATATGTAAACCTAACTCGAATTAACGCGTACTGAACTGAGAAACTGATTTTCCTTTTCTCCAGTTACAGCGATCAAGCTGTACCTGATTGCAGTACAGGAGGTTACTTAATTTACACAAATTAACTTATACGATTTTACGTCATTTGGATATTTCAAACGTAATTAATTAATATGCATTGTTCTATCTTTGAAGTAGCGTGTGTCAAGAAGATATAACTGAATTATCACTTCTACTTTGGATTTTATTCGTGCCTAATATCATGTGATTATTAATAGTGATAGTTGAATTAATTTTTGAATTAGCTAATAGAAATCCACGTGTTTATGATTTTTTTCATTATCAACTATACTATTTGTACTCATGTAGATTATAGTACATCGGGCTGAGAAGATAATGCTATCTTCTAAAATATCAGCTACCTTGTATCATATAAAATATTAGGTAAATATTTAAGGCGTAAAAGAGCAAAAATCAGAAGTTGAAGCGAGCATATGTCGCTTCTATTATCCTCCTAGAATCGGATTTTTGTTGCTATAATTATAAATGCTCTTCCACTTACTTTTACGATGACCAAAAAGTTAAGCAAGGTTGCGCGCAGTAAATACTTGGATGGTCGATGGTTTTATAGATAATAACTGTGTTTCAAAAATTTCAAAACGTTAAAATACTTTTGTTACGTTTACGATTGCAAATAGTTGCTTATTACACGAAAAACTAAATGAAAATCTGTAAAAATACATTAGGTAAATAAACCAGAAAAAGTGAAAATTGAGATTAAATCACAAGTGAATTACTTAAATTTATTAATGAATTAGGAACACATATGCCTGTGTAAAATAGGAATATTAATTTATCATTTTCTTTGTTTTAAATTCAGTTTAAAATAAAGTAAGGGTTGTTTATTTAATTAACTAGTAATTTAAGTTGTCACTGAGTGTAATCAGCTATATAAACTATAATGCACTTTTTGTTACTCAGTTTCTAGAAATCGAAGTAGGTCTTTAGTGAGTTGAAGCCAACATCTAACTACATCTTCAGTCGTCGGGTTCTAACCATCATTTCATTTATTTCCACAAAGACTCCTATTGCGGTCATATGTGGAATACAGCAATTAACATTTCTCACGATTATACGTTTCATGTGTACTTGGATTTAGTTAAATGTAACAATTAAAATATAGCTTAGTTCCTAACAAGGAAAGAAGAGTATAACTTAAGTAGCCAGTTTACTGGCTAATCGTCTGTTTCAACGGAAATGTCTTACCATTATAATATATTGTTAACACTGCAATTGCCTTTAAGTTAAATGAACTTTCTTTCTATAGTTTAGAATGTATATTTAATTTTAAATACATATTTAATTCTTTTGGCTTAAATATAGTACTTTCATAACTTTTTTACTCCTTAGATTAAAACTAAGTTTCTGTTAAGATTATTGTTTTTTTACAGAATTTTTTTAATGCGAGAAGGATAAAAACAACTTTAACAAAGTCTTAAAATATTACGGCTGTGATGTTCGTCCCCAAATTTTCGGAAAATGTGTTACTAATAAAATTCATGGCCACTATTATTTGTTAGGATCGGGTTTGTCAATCTCATAGTTTTATTGCTTATTTGTTGCATAACTACTTTTCTTTTAAAATTACAAGTATTCAAAATCAGTATTTCTTCATACTATGATGTTTTCCGTGGAACCGTAGTAATTCGCAAAACCCGATCTAATTAAATTCCGAGAATTCACGTGTATTCGCAATATTACTCATTCTGGAAGTGTAATAATTAAGACTTGAATAAAGACAAAACAAACTTTAAGAGGGTGTATGTAGCTTTAATTTATTTCAGACCAAAAAATTGTTTAATTAATAATTGGTCCATCGACAGCTCCTTCAGACTGAATCAATGAACCAATAAAACCTTGTATAAAATAAGTTATAAATTAATTAGTTAAAATTACACAACATGGCGCAAGAAATAAATCACCGTTTACCGTCCGAAATTAATCGAGATTGTAATGATAACCGAAACAATTAACATAGCTAAAATCTCAGATAATTTAAATATTAATTAATTAAAAAAAAGTAATTAAATATAATTACGCAACATTGCGTCATGTCATACAATAATTTATTTAAAGCAAATGTACTGTTATCCGAAACGATTGGATAACAGACCGAAAAAACCATTGAAATCCATATTCGCCTAATAAAGAACGGGAATATGGATTTAACTTTAAATAAGATGGTTTTGCAAAGCAAAAGACAGTATTTGTGTGGGATTCGATGCTGGATATTGCTCTGCGCATAACCACGCTAGACTGCAAAAATCTTGAGTACCGTTTAAATTACTAATCCGTTAAAAAGCGCCTTAAACCAGAGATCTAATTACATATATCCCGATTCTAGACTTTTGTCCCGTTTCGAGTTAATCTGCAACGGGGACAGCTCGAAGCATAGAATAATGTAACAGCAGGGGTCTTCATGACCTAGCGTCCCCGGCGTTACCCTCACCAAATCTGTAACTTAGCCGATATTGAGTCGACCACAAACAAGTTGCTAGGTAACTGTTTGCGCCCGACGTTATACGTCGAGTTGTACTGATAGTGAAGGCACAACAACGCTGTAGCGAAATTACCTGTCACCGACAATATCGTGCGTCTGCAGGCGAATTAATCTGTAACGGCATGCAAACGACGCTATACGCCGCAACGATTAGCTGTACAGAGTGGCAAAAAAGGTCGCGAGTGCACGCTAGCGTCGCTACACCGAAGCTCTATTGCTGATTACTGTCCATATAAATTACGTACACGGCGGCAGCAACAGACGACGCGCCCGTGCCTAGATCTCGAAGTCTAATACCAGCTTTCGCGATCAAATATAACAGGAAAGCAGAACTCGGCGAAGATAGAACACGTCGCGTCGATATCTTGCAACGCTGTCGCGACGATCATAAATTGACCGCCGTATAGAACACACAAATGTTGACTTTTCGTACAAATTATAATTAATTATAAATAATCCCTTTCGTTTGTTACACTACCAGAATACCGATTGTATTTTCATTTGTTTTATGTAAATAAACCGTTTTATAAATAGTACCATTCTTTTTAATGCCGCCAGAAATCAAAACGATTATTAAACAAATATCACCGAAGTTCATTTCTTAACCGAAGTTGACACAATGTCATTTTAGCCAATGACGTTATCCTATAAATAATTGTTCGACAGGTATACCCAATGCAAAACCGTAAACACTGAAAGTCGTCCAAGAACCCGGCCACCACGATTAAGCCACCCCACTGCAGAATATAAATTCTTTATTTTTTTTCGGTGCACTTTTCATAGCAAATTGAAACGTCACAACACCACAAAATATAGTATGAAAAATTACAATTAGTAAAAAATGTAATTTTCATTAACTCTACAAAAAAGCTAAATTATCGTGAATTTTACGACTCAAGATCGCTATATTGTTACCTACAGTAACAAACCCATCTGTGAAGAACGCCGTGAGTAATATTGTATGAACTCCATTGGCGAACTTTAAAATGTTATTAAGTTTTGTATAGTATGACCAGAAATAGACATTTTATGTTTTATAAATAAATAAAGTTTGTTTTACAAGTAGGTGGTCGATACATTAGCTTCAACGTAATTTTTAGAACGCATTAGCTTTCTAGAGTTAAATAGGAACGCATAGCCTCAAATTGCTAGACTTTTGTTTGGTTTATTGTGAGAATTAAACACGTAATAAATATCAAGAGTGAAGTAAATAAACTTATTGTCCATTCACGAAACGTAATTGAAATAAAAATAACAAGAGTACGGTTACAAAAATTCCCTGAAAGATTGGTAAAATACCGATAAATTTTGCAATGTTATTACAAATATCAGAAAAACGTTCATTTGATATTACTTGTGTCAAATTAAAATTAAATATAATATTTAGTCCTTTTTTCTAAATTGAAAAATGATCCTTGTACATAAATTTATATATAATAAATTAAATAATTCAAAATGCTTAGAAACTGGCTAATTTATGAAACTAATTCTAATACAATTAAAGTTTAACCTAATTTGCATGATCGAGAAATAGTACAGTCTCTATGAAAAGAAAGTCGATAACCTATTGTTTTAAAATCAAACGTTAGTTGCCATTTATTGTTCATAATTAGACTATATTTGTATATTTGCAACAAAACTAAACCTTGATTTACATTTATTGGTTCGTTCTCGCACGAAATTAGAAAACTAATATATTGGGTAGCCATATTAATTGTGCCTTAATGCTCAATAATCATTTCTTACTTTTTGTTTAGTAAAATTACCCCAATATTTGTGTCCTAAATATAGGACACTATTTTATGGACCTATAATTTAAATAACATACAGTAAGTCTATGAATTTGTTACACAAATTTAATTATTAAAAGCATAGTATTTTTATTTGAATATAATGTGCGGCGTGAAATAATTATTCAAAAACATAAAGGGGTGTGTCATTGACTTGCATCTCTTACCTATCTTAAATCATAAAATTCTGATTTAAAACATGTAAAGGTGAAAGATAAAAGGTAGGCGTACGGGCGCAGTTTATGTTTTGTGCAAGATCTAAATATCAGCATAACAGTCAATGATAGACTACGACTGTCATGTACTAATTTAAGACTGAAAACTCAAGGATAAAGGTTAAATCATGCTAAATAACTAGCAAACCAAATAAAATAATAAAACAACAAAAACAAAGCTTTAAACACTAATCTTTATTTCAGGTAAAATTAACAATAATTGCACACATAAAGTTAAAATAAAATAAAAAAGTATACAGAACTAAAATCCGTTTGAATTTATTTAAATTAATGTGGTTGTCAGAAACAACTAATTAAATTAATTATGCAAGTAAGCAATAATTTAGTAGAGATAACAATATTGATGGTAGTTACAATAAATATTACGTAAATTAAAAGATAACCAAAGATTAAATTAAATACCCAGAATAATATAGCCGACCCCAAAAAATTAATTTGTTATACTAAAACGTTATCACACATATAAATTGTTAAGTATCATCAAGCTTATTTTTTTGTGTTAAAATATTGTATGGTACATTTTTTATTTCAATATCAACTTTATTAATAATTTCACTGGGTCAGTTGTTAGATTGAAATAACGTGGAATATACACAAATACACAAAAACGTACATGAAACCATTTATGACTGATTACCCAATTTAATAAATAATTTGGTCTTACATTGTAACTGAAGTCGAGTTGAATTTTGAATATATTTGAATTGGCTAATTTTTATTAATTTTAATGTATATGAGTAATTGTTTCAATAGCAATTTTTAATTCTTTTAATTATTCTATTACTCCAATATCAAGAAATTATTAAAATTTAATCTTTTACAAATTCAAGCATATGAACTCGAAATAATTGTTCTAAAATCAATTCCGATCGCTCGAACTCATGAGATTAAGCTCACAATAAATAAATAATAATAAATTGCTAATTAAATTACTTACTCAGTAAATCAATAGTATAACTAATCTAAATAAAACAAATAAGCTTATTTCTATCAACAAGGACTAGAGAACTTTCAAAGCTCTAATTCCTTCATTTCCCAAATCAGATATTGTTTTAGCTGGAAGTTTTTGCTTGATAATATTTTTCGACTAATTCTCAACTATTTCGGTAGAGCAATTAAATGATGTATCTATGAAAATATGTAGCATTGATCAGCTATCGACACTGAATTTAAATAAAATAAATTTAAATTAATTGGAGCATCCTTTAAATTTTATGTAAACCACATGACCCGTTAAAGGCAATATTTATGAAAACAGAACAACTATCGTAAAATTTCATATAAAACATGTAATCTACGAATTTTTTGCTAAAAAATATTGTTTCTTTGTTATAAATATTTTCCAAAAAGATCGTACCACAAGGCATACCTATAAATATTTGGATAAAGTTTCAGTCTCATTGGCGAAATGAACGCTTCATATTGACTATCCTGTTATCAAATAAACGAAAATATCTCAACACCCGCATCAACGGGAAAGTTCGCCATGTACTCAGTAGTACCATCATTTTGAGTTTTTGAAACTTCGCAAATGACTTCTAGAGAAGACTTTAGTCGATTAATAATATTAACACATTATTACCCTACGATAAATGCAGAGGCGCATGCATATGCGTCCGTAATGTTGACATAACGCGCGTACACATCCTACAAATTTTGTAACTTTTAAATAGTTAACAAGAAAATGTTTTAACTAATAGAGAAGTTGTTAGCTACCTTAACTTAAATCTACCACTTACTCTGCTGGCCCCGACTGTTGTAGTAGTTAGTATATTTGCCTCTGCACCCAAGGAACGCGAGTTCAAATCCGATCGAGGTCGGTAAATTTTTCAGCGGAGAAATATTTAAAAAACATGCCTTCTTCTCGGATAAGGAAATAAAATCGTAGGTCCCGTATCAATGTGAAGTTTGACACATTAAAAATCCCTACTGGTCGTGGAACTCCTCCAGATTCGGCAAAAGCCTAGTAGACATGTGAAGTGACTATTAACAGTTCTAGTCCAAGAGGGCCAAAGGAAATTCCGCATCCTGAACCCTCAGACACAAAAACAAACAAACCACTTACTTTGCGCAGTCCTCGAAGTATATCTCGGGAACCTGAAAGTATTTACCAAACTGAACTTAACAGTTATAACAGAAAGGTTACGAGAAGCTATAATAAAGTACAATTTATTGTTTTATTGAAATAGATTCGTAGCTGGGTTCCGTGGCACTAATTTTTGGTCATAGCATATGCTACCTCCAGGTATGTCGCCATTGATGGTAGCTCCGTACTTGAATGATGTAAACACACAAGAAACAAAACAAGAATTCGCGATGCACAATAATGAAAAATACTTGGGAAATAATTTAGCTGTAAAAATTTAAGTTAGAGCAAATTTTGTCAACGTCGACAACAAATTTGTCTAAGGAAAAGTACAAATGAATATCTGATCAAAATATTTAATTGCATAAAAAATATAGTCCTAAATCTGAGGTTAGCATAGAGTTGAAAATCGTTAGATGCAGTTTATTTCTCACTACAAATGATACGAACGAAGACTTCTGTAAACGTACACAGGAGGTGTACGTATTGAGATAATGTCTTTAGGGGTGACGGCTGAAAGTTTATTCTGAGGACAACTCGACAGATAACTGACAGCTGGTGTATATCATACAGAGCACGTCGGCAAAAAGTTCTACTACGTTTGGTAAGCATCGTTTCGCTACTGATAAGTTTACGTTTCTTCCTTGCTGCCGTAATTGATTAGGGCGGCTAGGATAAGTTGGCAAATATGTATCAGTATGTAATTCGGTGAGTACATTTTTTTTAATATTTTTGACAATAAATTGTACCGCGTAAACTTTGCGACATTTAGAAGTGTACTTATTTGATAAGTCAATGTTGGTTAATGCACGACGTAGTAGCTTTACTGGTAATTTTTTGAATAAAATTTAAGCTTCCTATTAATTTATTCTACTTTTCATATTTTCCGTTTTCGTCTTTCCTTGTAATTTGTCTCGCATTTCTAACACAAACTTTTCTGCTGCACCTTTCGGTTTTTTCCTTTATACTTCTTGTTTGTCCATTTTGTTTAGCATTTCTTCCTTGTCCTTTTTTCTTTCTTCGCGTTCGCTTTTCCTTATTTCTTCCTCTTCCTTTTTCCTATATTCACCTTCTTTTTTCCTCTATTCACGTTATACTTTCCTTGTTTCTTTCTCTTCCTTTTTCTCTCTTGACGTTCTTTTTTCTTTACTTTTCCTCTTTCTATCTTCTCTCTTCGCATTCTCTTTGCGGATATTCGTATATTACCATTGGTTCTACACCTTTATGCTTTTCTTGCTCTCGATTTATTCTTCTTCGCTCCTGGTTTCGTCCTTCTTGACTTCTTTTAGACCTATTTCCTACCTTACCTTTTCAATATTGTATTTAAATTTAATCAAAAAATTCTAACCTACTTTTTATTTGGGTAAAATTCCCTTTTTTTAATTTTGCTAACTGTTTGTCGACCTTAGCCTTGCAAAATCTACTTTGCCTTGAATTTTTTTACTGTTTGATTTGCTTATGAATTTAATTGTTTTACTTAAAACATTTTCTTTTTTAGTTATCTACCTGCACTATTTCAAGCTCTTGTTACACCCGTGTTTCGAGCCCCATATTGGGCGCCAAATTGTAATGCGGAAGTTTTTCAAGCCCCACGTAACGCGATTGTTTTAAAATCGTACCATGAGCATTACATTGTAACGTGAGAGTTTTTAATGTTGTAGGTTGAGTTATGCTGAACGTTTTTCCCATAGTTGATGAGTCAAACTGTAGCGTGTTTATTTCATTTCTTTGGATGTATTTGTACTCGGTCTAGGTTGTAGCTGGTGTTAAACGGGCGGGATTCGAATCCGACTTGGGAAATGACTGATTTTATTAAATATAGGTATTCAGTTGAGAATACCTAATTAATAGCTGCAAAAGCTACATTTACTACTTTGTCTTTAAATGAATATGCTGGGAAAAGTTCTGGATGTCCATCAAAAATTATTCCTAGAATGCAATGATCATTTGTAAAAATCTGCAAATCTGGACATACAGACAACAAACTAAATGAATACATAAGTTGGGTTTACATTTAATAAAGTATGCTTATTATTATTAATATATACATACTTGACAATAAGCAAACTGAAAAACAAAAAAATTTATGATCTTGGGCTAAACAAAGAATATTAAACCTCTAAAAACTGGAAAAAATGTAGTGTAGGTGATCGCTGGAAAAAGTCATTCGCAATAAAAAAAAATTAAGCATTTCATAGATATTGTCCCAAATATACAATTAATCTAGGCCAATATGTCAGTATCTGGTTTAGAACAGTGTTTCCATACTGCCAGTCTGCAGATCAGCACCGTTCTGTGGTTTAATTTAATCTAATACTTTCCAAATGTTTTGGAAAATCTATCGACCTATCATATGATAAAGATTAGGAAACACTGGTTTAAAAAGTTACACTTCACAGAAGAAAGTAAAATGGTTTATTGCCTTCAATTCCAAGATAATCATGGAAATTTTATTTTTCAACACTGCTGGACACAAAATTTCTTGAAAAGCATAACATTGTTATTCTGGATTGGTCTGCAAATAGACTAGACTTTAATCTTATAGAAACAGTCTGATATAAAATGAAACAAGAATTAATAAATCATCCACAACATAATGTTGATTGACGCAATAAATTGAAAAATATTCAGGATTTGTTTAGTATTCAGCAAAAATATGACTGGCTGCATCAATGCAGTTATTACAGTCCTCGTACTATTTGATTTAAATAAGATTTACTGAAAAATGCGCGGAAAATAGGTAAACGGTTTATGCAGAAATGAACCACATTCCACCAAAAAAAGAAATTTGAACAAAATGGGAAATTTAAATCGAATAATAAGAGCAAACCTAATCTTCCGCTTATTAATAGCAACGCCGACGGAACAAGACTAAAACACAAAAACGGAAAGTGTGCAAGATTTGTAAAACAAGAGATTACAAATGGTTCAAGTGCCTTCAAAAGAGACCGTTAGACCTAAGTAACTTTGCGGGAAATTCCGACGAAAATAACCTACGTAATCAGAGTTCAAAAGGTACGTAAACGGACAAAGAATTAAAGCTTTGTATGATACGGGATCCTTTATTAGTTGATTAAAGGAGCCCCACGAGTTCGCGGAAAAAGGGTTCACGTGCGTCAAGTTTTTTCACCTGAAGTAATTATAATTTCGGTAGCTAAAATGTATGTAGAAAGTAAGCAGCACACGGGGTGCCTACAAACGGGAATGTATACCACGTTATCGTATGACCAATTGCTAAGATCGACGAAGTAAATGTAATTACGAGATCTAAGGCAGACGAACTCGTAGAAAAGAAAGTAGAAACGGAAATCGCGAATAAAATTCCAGAAGTCGACACGCTCGATGACACTCTTTTGAAAGATCAAGAAAAAGCGAAACAAAATATTTGTGTGGAAATAACACAAAAGAACGAAAGGAAATTAGCTGAGGACAAAATAAATATTCCATTAGCCGAGATTACATGCCTCAATTGATACGATAACAGAAGACGGGCGTACAATTAAAGCTACTTTACGAACAAATAAGCAAGTCAAGTTCGACACAAAAGACGGCATACTTGTTAGTACGAAGTACCGTTGGAAATAAACGAAACCACTATGGCGAAAATAAAGAAAGACAGCCTAAGTTAGTACATTTAATTAGCACTATAAGCGAAGACAATGCTCACCTATATTTTCACCAACATATAAACTAGTTCGGTCGATGGCCTCATGAAACAAATAGACAAGATAGACGCCCCAAGCAAACAAAGGGGAAAGCTAAAAATCGTAATTCGCGATAACATTGGGGCGTTCAGTGACGTACCTGGCAAAACAAATTTAATAAAATTCCGGATTAAATTACTAGACCACGCTCCAATTAAAGTTCACGCGTATTGAGAAAATCCTACAATAACTAAACTAATAAAAGTGGAAATGGATAAACTTATCGGGATAAAATTAATTCGTATGTATTACTCCATACGTAAGAGCGTTATTCCTTGTCCAGAAAGAAGGTAAGGAACCGCACACTTGCATAATTTATAAGGGACTAAATTTAAAAACAGTTCCCGACAAATATAGGATCCATGTATGGAACAGTTTGTAGAGAAGAGTGTCAGCAAGATACATAACGCTATTTGATTCAAGCAGGGGATTCATTCAAGTACCGGTTGCTAAAGAGTTACAGAAATATCTTACTATGACCACTACAGAAGGGAATTTCACATAGACCTGTATGCCAATGGGATTACGAAATACCCAGTCAACGTTCCAGCGTCTATTAGACGTAATTTTAAAAGGAGCGGAGGAGCATGCGTGCGCGTGCATAAATTATATCACGAAGAGAACAATACACAGCTTTCTACAGAAACCACATTAAACACTACGTAAAATTAGCAAAACCTTTAATTGCCTAGGGAAAAAGTTATTGCCCGAAGCAGTTAACGCTATGAAAAAATTGCAAGACCTGTACGGTACGTTCCAATAGCTCCGCGTTACGACCGCGAATTTATACTAGAAACCGACGCTTCATCTATAGCGGTTTCAGCAATATTATCCCAATACAACGATAAAGAACGAAAACGTATTGCATATGCAAGTAACAAATTGCAATATAGAGAAACATCATATTCCGCATCCGAACTAGAATTATTAGCCATCACATTTGGGCTAAAAATTTAAAGTATATGTCACGATAGTTTCCTGACTACCGTGTCAATTTTGATTATTTATAGTTTTTGACAATTTTTATATAGGGATATTTAATGTATCAATAATTTGTCTTAC
>JAHWXV010260001.1:0-10791 GCA_024586415.1 Phrixothrix hirtus | reverse complement strand
AGTAACTTTAATATTCGGTTAATACCAAATTTAACTTTTTGAAGGAATTTATTAAAAGAAATGCCATTTTTGTATTGTATAATAAATATAACACAAACTATCCCTAATTTTAAGTGTAGAATGTGATAAAATTAAAAAAAATATAGGTTGCTATTTAAAAATAATGAGATTTTGGGATTTTTTGAAAATAAAGTTTGTCATTTTTTTCGAACACCCTGTATAAATTTGTAAAATTTTAATTAGGGTATTTGATGTATCATAGTTCGAAAAATAAGTACAAAAATTTTGTTTGCTTAAGTTATTGCACGTATTAGAAATTTGGCTTCTTTTGGAACACTGCAGAAGCTTATTTTTATAAATAAATTGATATATTTCAAAAACGCGTAATGATAGAGAAAATTTTGTTAAACAAAGTCGCCTTAAAATTAACTCAGAAATACATATCATTAATAAAAATTACTATGTTCCATTTGAAATAAGGAAGTTCATGTCTATTTCCGATATAAGCAGTAGTAGCTGAAATCTGAAAATATTTTATATCGATTCTGCCTGACTTAAAACTCTTATGTGGAAAGTATTAAATTTGAACTCCTATTAATTGTCCATATCCTTTTAACGAAATCTCGCCGTGGGATACCCTGTATAAAATAGACGGAAGGTATGAAAGTGGTATCGTTCGAAAACACTCATATAGCGAATACATATCAATCAGTAAATAGATAACAAAAAGGGGTTATAAAAAGTTATTAAAAGGTTTTAAAAAAGGTAAAAATTAATAATTAGAAATAAATAAATGACTAGATATAGTAACATAATAACATTGTGTAATAATTAAAATTTTTTTAATTTAAATAAACAAATTTAAGATTAGATAAAAATAAAGGTAGGTTTACATATGAGTAAATATGAAATGTAAATATATAATTCTATAGCAGTTGAAAGAAAGACTGAAAAATCAACGATAAAAAATGTTTACGGACTAAATATTAATAAAGCCCTAAATTCTTACTAAAATTAGTAAGAAATTGGAAGGGGGGTCAAATTGTGGTAATACTCAGTAATATCATTAACACAATTGTTTTTAAATTTTGACTGTGTTTAAAAATTTCATAAGATTCTAATAAATTAAATACTGTCCTTTTCTGCTAAATGGAAAATTTGAACATTATTGGAGGTAGAAAAGTTATGGTTATTAAACAATACATGTTCAGCAAAAGCAGAATTTAAGTAACTAGATTGCAGACAGTTACTAGATATTTTTCTTTGGTGTTCATAAACTTGAATACTAAAGCTACGGCCTGTTTGACCAACGTAAAATCGGCGCATGTTCTATTAACAATAACGTATTACTTGCTTCTTTAGATGTTACTAATCTTTTTCCTAGCATTCCCTCATTGAATGTTTCAATTTAATCTCTGAATTATTAGTTAATTCCGTTTTCACAGATATACAAGGTTCTTTTACTTTGAAACTACTAAATATGATTTTAAACCAAAATTTCTTTTCGTTCAATAATCAAATATACAAACAATCTAACGGTTTAGCAATGGGCTCAAGTTTATATCCTTTGCTTGCCGAAATTTTCATGAACAATTTAGAATCTAAATTCATTTCTAATAACAAAATAAATCCTTTTTTACACAACATCATTTATTACAAAAGATATGTCGATGACAATTTTTATCTATAGAGGCAACACCAATGAACTCCAACAATTACTGGAATGGATTAATAACATCCACTCCAACATTAAATTTACCTTAGAAATCGAACATGATAGGAAACTTAATTTTTTAGACTTGACAATCCATGGGTTAGATAACAGAATCAATTCCAGCATTTATAGAAAACCCAGTGTGACTGATTCCTTTACACACTATAATAGTATCCACGCTTGCAACCATAAAATGTCAGATTTTAATTCCTTTTTCCACATACTGTTTATAATTCCACTTAATGATAATGACTTCCAACGTGAATTAGTTATTATTTATCAAGTAGCCCACAATAATGGCTATCCCACTAATTGTATCCGTTCCATCTATTTTAAAATTAAAAGTAAATATTTTCCTCCTACATCTTTATCTCCTGTATCTAATAAACTCACTTCTAAATATATTTTTATTCCATTTTTAAGCATATTCTCTTACAAATTATTTAATATACTCCACAAATACCAATATAAAGTTTCCTTTAACAATCCTTCTACATTACAAAAATTATTTACTAATAATAAAGACCAAATCAACAGCCGTGATAAATCAGGAATCTACAAACTAAATTGTGGAACATGCGCCGCTTTTTGTGTTGGTCAAACAGGCCGTAGCTTTAACATCGGGGTTCATGAACACCAAAGAAAAATTTCTAGTAACTGTCTGCAATCTGGTTACTTAAATTCTGTTTTTGCTGAATATGTATTATCTAATAACGATAACTTGTTTACCTCCAATAATGTTCAAATTTTCCATTTAGCAGAAAAGGACGGTATTTAAATTTATTAGATTCTTATGAAATTTTTAAACACAGACAAAGATTTAAAAACAATTGTGTTAATGATATTACTGAGTACTATCACAATTTGACCCTCTTTTTCCAATTTCTTACTAATTTTAGTAAGGATTTAGGGCTTTATTAATATTTAGTACGTAAACATTTCTTATCGTTGGTTTTTCAGCCTTTCTTTCAACTGCTATAGAATTATATATTTACATTTCATATTTATTCATATGTAAACCTACCTTTATTTTTATCTAATTTTAAATTTGTTTATTTAAATTAAAATATTTTTAATTATACACAATATAATTATGTTACTCTATCTAGATATTTATTTATTTCTAATTATTAATTTTTACCTTTTTTAAAACCTTTTAATAACATTTTATAACCCCTTTTTGTTATCCATTTACTGATATGTATTTGCTATATGAGTGTTTTCGAACGATACCACTTTCATACTTTCCGTCTATTTTATATATACAATTATTTTAATTTGTTTAATGTTTTTATTAAGTGATTATCATGTGCTGTAACAGTTTCTTTTTGCCTTTTTGACATTTTGAGTACTTGCATGCCATTTATTTAATTTTAAGTCAACTAACCCCGTTATTTAAGTTCACATTCGCACTTTTGAATTAAATTCTACTTTAGCTAAACGTAAGTTTTCATTTCTTATGGGCCTTACAATTTTCGATGCGATTTGGGTTGCTTAAGCTCGTTCCTTATACATTTTATTCGAGAGCATCATTAGGCCGCCTGCGCGACATCTTCGCCTTTTGTGTCGGTTCATTGTGGAATACGCATGCGTGTTACTCGCCGCGACTTATTTTCAATTACTTTTCTATTTTTTTACTGGATAAAACACTTACATCTTTAGGGCGAGTAGGCATCCCTTGTTTGTGTACGAGATTGGTTGACTGGTATTTTTTTATAGTGTTTTGGGTATGGGGTTTAAGACACCTGATATGTACGAAGAATCGAAGGCATGGGTTTAGGGCCGCCGATGGCTTCTTGGTGAGCCCGATGTTGTGTTTTGAAGAGTTTCCTTTGCCTTGGTCAACTTGCCGCCTCTCCACACCAGGACCACCCTTTGTTTAAGAACACCTGTTCCGCAACATTGTGGTATAAGAAAATCATCCTTTTAAGGGTAGAATCTGTTTCCCGAGAGCTTCTACATCCAGGCCAGTTTTCCTGCATTTTTATTCATTGGCATACGCCGAAGATGGCGAAATTTTGGCTGTATTTGGGACCTGAAAATCGTTACTTTGCATCCTAAAATTTGCGTTTTGTTTCTGACCGACCTGTATATTATTTTGTATTACTATAAGGTTCAATTTTATTATAACTATATATTTGCTAGTAATTTTGGACAAGAATTAATTATTCTGTAAAAGAAAAATTATTTCCGAATGTAATAATTTATTGCATGTGTTTAACGTTCGATTTATGAGGCGAGCGTGGCTAGAAAGTTGCCCGGCGCCGCGACGAATTTTGCGTTCCCCGCTTTAACATTTTCTCCTCTGTTAAATTACTTTATTATATTAAGATTTGCTTACTGACAAACTTTGATATCAATTTACTATACTGTTAAATTCATAACTTCTGTAAATGCGTTCTTGAATAGGCAAAATTTAACTAATCACGTGTGAAATTAAGTACTGTCCTATTTTATTAAGACAAAAACCGCACACCACTGCAGTGAAGTTCGATATAAATGGCATATCTCGCTTATTTATTTATTTCTTTGTTATAACTTTGACTTTAGTATTTGATCTATAACTCATTAAAATTTTAGTAAATCGAGTTGACGAATACCTCGAATATCTTTTTTTTTGCAAATTTATTTACTTCTTTCAATTCTAAAATTTAAAATCTAGTTGTGTGCCATACAAACATGTGTGCGATAACACCGCTTTGTAGCACAGCTTCGTAGCACTGATGTGCTTATCTAACCTAAGGTATTGAAAATGTTTTCTTAACTTTATATTTTTGCTGGTCAAATTTATTAATATATGAAGTCCCCAAAAGTTGTACTGAATTTTATATAAATGTAATTAAGCGAAAGATTATTTAGAACTGTTCATTCTTGCATGGTGAAGTACAAAGCAAAACAAACCGATTATATCCTTACCTTCGTCTCTTTTCTTTATGCATCGTTGTGTTGTGATTGATTCCTTTTCAAGTCAGTTACGTTTACTTTTACCACAATTTTCTGCGAAGCCTTAGGTGTGAGAAGCAGAGTAATTGTAAGTATTTGTAAGTTCAACATTTAACGCCGAATTAATCTACGACGTTTTCACCTTTGTACGTCCAGATTTACACAAGTGTTTTCAATTACAAGTGTGTGACGCCCATTCTTTTTCTTTGTTTAAGCATTTTAGGTTCCTTACAACGTGAGTTCGTACCAGTTTCGGATCCGTCGACGCTCGTTAACACCGACTCCGATATTCCTCCAATATTACGGGAAGAAAAGCTCTCGCACAATAATCTTGATATTTCTGGTTGCATCGACTATTTCTTTTTTTTGATGCAGCCACAGACCACCCTCTAGCTTCCGCGGTACTAGGGCCAGTCGGTCATTTATTTTTATTTTGTCGCGTGACGGGATCCTTTCGGCGAAAGCCAATCGCGCTCACTTATCCATCTTTTGCGTGGCAGTGTTCGTACATGAAGAAATGACTTGCATCATAATGCTATAGAGAATCTGACAAGTTGCAAACCTTAGTTTAAAACTAGGTGCAATCGTATGCAGCGAGTTTTTATGTGGAGGGTGCCAAAAAGCTTGTTTCACCATATTAAATGTGTTTAGACCGCAATGGTGACAATGTAGAGAAATCTCTTTGAAAAAACCATTAAATAGTTTACTTTGTCTTTCCTTTTTCCTTCACAACCCATCGGCTGTTTTTGAAGCATGCTTCGTATTATAAAGTGTTTGTGTAACGTTAAACATTTAGATTACAAATTTAACTTCAACATTTATTGATACAATAACTAAATTTAGTATCTCTAATATATAGTGTTTTTACATACGAGTTTAATTAATTATACCCTACAACCAATAATTTGTTCTTTACTTATTGTCAAATTAATATACAAAACCTAACTATAATATCCATTAATTTTAATTCCACCTCAATTATATTTTTATTAATAAGTTATTATAAGCTACTAACTTCTTGTTTCAAGGAAGATAATATTGAAATTGTAAAAGCTTACAAGGCTGTTTTACAAGAAAAGTATCCGTGCTGTTAGAAATCAATTTGAGTGAATTTTTACATATAAATAAAACATGGAAAAATGATGTAGACCCTAATTTTATCTGCGGAAAAAGTCATTCAATGGGCGAAAACGGCCCTTAAAGTTGGGGTGAAAAATGTATAAAACCAGACTAGATAGAGAAAACAGTTTAATTTACATATACAACCCTTTTAGTTTTAAACAGATTTTGAATGGGGTGTCCGATTATTACATCCAAAACTCTTCACTGCCAGTTTGGCGGATTATGTAGAGGCGATTTATCGAAAAAAAGTAGGTAAAATGTTTTAGTTTTTGAGCCTCTTGCTATTGCTATTGGGCGACATTAGGGCAGTCCTTATGCTAAAGTATCGTCAAAATTTACAAATCGTATAACTTGTTTTCATGGGTATACTATTTTTGAAAAGCTCATAACTTCTTGTACAGTCGACATTTAACAAATTTGACGCAAACACATAAAAGTAAGCTTAGTTTGTAAAAAAATTTCCCTCTTCCAATTTTTTCGTAAACTTAACCATTTTCGAAAAAATCCAGATTCTTTAAAACAATAAATTTTGCTTTGTTTACGTTACTAATACAAACAAGCCGAGGTGGCGGAGAAATACGGCACAGTATTGTTAAAACAAATGAAGCTGGTATGTTATTTTGACGTTTAATTAATTAGGTGTTTATCGGTTTTGCGTGACATTTCAAGATCAAGTTTTGGTGTAGTTTTTCATTTGTTTCGTTTGTTAATTTTAATATTTTTTTTATTATGGAGTATTCCTTCAGTGAATTGGCAGATATGCATTTAATATTAGGAGAGTTCAGGATGAATCGCTTGAGAGCAGCGCGAACGTATGCTGAGAGGTTCCCTGATAGACGTGCTCCACATCATACAACGTTTGCTACCGTAAATCAAATATTAAGAGAGTTCGGAACATTGAAAAAATCAACTGCTGATGTTGGCCGATCACGTCAAATATCTACCGAAGACGAGGATAATATTCTTAATGCCATTGAAGAGAATCTAGCAGAGTATTTGGAGAGTAGCTAGACAGGTTAGTGTTTCCAAATTTATCGTTCATCGAACATTTTAACAACAGTCCCTCCTGCCATTTCATCTTCAACGTGTTCAGGAACGACTTGAAACTGATCATGCTCCGCAGTTGCAATTTTGTGAATGGATACGAAACTACTTCATAGAAGAACACGGTTTTCTGGACAGAATCTTGTTTACTAATGAATCATGCTTTACTAGGAATGGAATTTTTAATTTACATAATAGCCACGTATGGAGTGGCGAAAATCCAAGAGAAATTCGCCCAAATTCTTTCCAGCGACAGTTTTACATTAATGTTTGGGGTGGAATTGTTGGAGATTTTGTTATTGGTCCAGTTGTCTTACCTGATATACTAAATGGCCAATCCTATTTAGATTTTCTTCATATGGTTTCAGAATTGTTAAAGGATGTCTTTCTAGAAATATGCCATCGCATGATTTACATGCCTGACGGAGCACCTCCGGATTTTACGATTCCTGTCAGACAGTTCCTTAATAATAAGTATCCTGGCAGATGGATTGGCAGAGGACTTGATGCTTCGATGCCTTGGCCCCTTGGATCTCCGGATCTTACCCCGATGGACTTTTTCTTTTGGGGAACTTTAAAAGAAAAACTTTATAGTAGACCCGTAACCAATAGGGAAAACTTGTGGTAGAGAATACAGGCAGCAAATGAAATTATGCGCACGCCTGGTATTTTTACAAACGTGCGAACATCTCTACTCCGTAGAGTAAACGCTTGTATGTGCTGCAATGGGGAACAATTTGAACATTTATTAAAATGCAATTAAGTAAGTAATGCAGTTGCAGGTACCTTATTGTGATTTAGATTTTAACTATGGCGTTCTAATTCAATTGAAATGTTAATTGTGAGATTGTTTTTAAATTAAACGTGTTATAAAATGACATTCTCTTTTATTTGCATTTGACAAAATAACTTCGAATTAGTTTTATTACAACATAACTAGCTTCATTTGTTTTAACAATACTGTGCCGTGTTTCTCCTCCACTTCGGATTGTTTGTATTAGTAATGTAAACAAAGCGGAATTTAGTGTTTTAAAGAATGTGAATTTTCTCGAAAATGTTTACGAAAAAATTGCAACAGGCAATGTTTTTACAAACTAAGCTTGCTTTTATCTGTTCGCATCAAATTTGTAGAATATCGACAATACAAAAAATGTTGAGCTTTTCAAAAGCAGCATATCCATGAAAACAAGTGATACGATTTGTAAGTTTTGACGATGCTTTAGCATAAGGACCACTATAATGTCACACAATTGCATAGCAAGTTTGAAAAAGATCCTTTGATTCGTTTGGACACGTAAAGAAATAACCATTTTTTCCCATCAACTTTGAAGCATTGAAACTCGAAAACTATAAACTTTTGCCTACCTTTTTTTTTCGATAAATCGCCTCTACATAATCCGCCAAACTTCCAGTCAAGAATTTTCGGTGTAACAATCGGACACCCTGTATATATATAAAATTTCATAACATACAATATTTCAAATGTCAATAATGGCAAAATTTAAAAAGCTATCTAAATATAAATGTAAAATTTTATAATTTTAATTAACAAACCTAATAAACTTTGAAATCTAAAAATTTAAATATATTATGTATAAATTACAAGAAAGGGTTTTAAAATAATTTAATTAATGAAATAAGTTAACAAAAAAACTATAAATAGGACTCAAATTGACTATGTCTGTTCTAAAGTGCATAAAATTACTAATAATTTTGATGTGGCCCATTTCTAAAAATATTCTTCTACTCATATATCAATAGTTACAATTTTGGTACCATTATCATTTATTTTATAATTTAAATTATTAAAATGGAGAGATAACGCTCTGCAATTTGATTTAACTCGAAAATCACGTTTATGTTGAGTTATGTGAAGTTTAAGCTTCTGGGAGGATTGTCCACAGTACATCATGGTACATTCCTCACATTGTATTAAATAAACAATGTCATGTTCATCCATTGAAGGAGTGACATCTTTATGATTTTTAAAAAGGAAGCTAATGGAATCAAAATTATAGTTGACAATTTTAGAAGGAAAATTTGTAAATAATTTTTTGAAAGGAAAAGGAAGGCTCTCATTGAAAGGAAGTTTTTTATAAATAACATTAACATTAATATGATTTGAATTTTTATTTCAAAAAGAATGATTGAAAATAAGTTTCAACAAAAAATGCTTAGGATAACTATATTCTTTCAAAATAGAATATAATTTGTTTAAATTTTTATCTAAAAATATTATTTTAGATTTAAGATCCAAAACTCGGTTAATATTGAATGACAAGAATGAAAATTCAAATACCGGCCTGAATTCATTGTCTTTTGATCCAATAAAATTATATTCTTCTTATTTTTAATCAATAAGCTATCCAAAAATGGCACAGAATTATTAAATTCTATTTCTATAACAAATTTAATGTTATTATTGTAGCTGTATAGGTATTCAGAACATAATCATTACTATTTTTACGATGCTGATGATATCATTTGTTGCTTTCCAATGAATAGTAATTATTATGATCTAAATACCTTTAACAGCTACAATAATAACATTAAATTTTTTATTATTAAATTATAATCTATTGGATAATAGCAAATAATTAATCTGGTGCACATGTAGTTCTGTTTAGGGCAGATGTAAAGCTTGCATATATTTTTATAATAATAAATAATTTTTCACATATTCGATGTTTGTTATTTAAAGTGAAAATCGGTAAAAGGACTTTTAAGCCACTCTGTATATTATTGGATTGCATAGAGTTTAGTTTTTCTGCCAATTCGGTTTGGAAAATTTGTGGATTTCTTAAAAAATTCAGTGATGCTTAATTTGCAAGTGCTATAAGTAAATTATTTAATTATTTATTTATTGCGAACTATTATAACGTACACAAAAGGTATAAGGTACAGTTAACTTGATAAGAAAAACCTTAACCTAATGATTACAAATAACATACCCATACACATACAAACATATTGTAACAAAAATTAGAAACCATAAATGGAAAATTCTAGAATCATCTAGAATGTTTTCTTTATAATAAAATAGATGATGTAATCATCAAATGATTCATTGCAGTAATTTATGTCTGTCAATTCGATTACGTCAGTAATGTAATGAGCATTACATCATTATTATGAGTAATATTCTCGAATATTCTATTCTTATTGTTTCTAGAATTATCTTACCTATATAAGTAGCGCATTGAGTTCCCTTAGAGTAGTTTTTGTTAGAATCTTGTACTGTGCATTACAGATATAAATATAGATATACATAAATAGAATTATAAATAAATGATTGTAAAATAAATAATTAAATATTTAAAATAAATTAGTGTACATAGTCACTTGTAGAATTTTAGTGAATATAAATAAATATTGTAAAACAATTAGCTAGTTTCGTTACACTGGTGCCAGGTGTCGGATTTGTTTTTAAAAGTTGAACTCACAGACTACTATTAATTAAAAGCTAGTGTTAATTGTTTTTATATGTCAGTGACAAGAAGCGCCGAAAAACAAAATATGGAGGCGTTGATGGAAATGTTGCAAAAAATGCAGGATAAAATGGATTACAACCAATCTAAATTACAAGAAAAAATAGATTCCAATAAAGAAGAAATGAAATCCAATCAAACTAAAATACAAAAAGAATTGTACCCATAAATTCAAACCAAAATATATTGCACGAAGAAATTACAAACAAATTAAAGGAGGAAATGTTATCGATTAATGCAAGCCAAAGTAAAATCCAAGAGGAAATGGATTCCAATCAAAATAAACTACAGGATCAAATTGAATCAGGCCAAAATGCATTAAAAAAGGAAATGGAATCCAATCAAACTAAATTGTAAAATGAAATTAAGTATGGTCAAACTGCATTAAAAGAAGAAATTACAAACAAATTAAAAGAAGAAATGTTTTCGATTAATGCAAATCAAAATAAATTACAGGAAGAAATTAAACTAAGTCAAAAT
>JAHWXV010259983.1:0-10714 GCA_024586415.1 Phrixothrix hirtus | reverse complement strand
CTCATAAAAAAATTAATATAGTTTTGTTCCCATGTAGTTGACGCGATATACTAAACTTTCTTAAATTATTCAATTACCTCTATCACATAATCTTTCGTCTTTTATTATTTTGATCTCTGTGGTAGTGAATCCTTTCCTTCACTTCTTCGATACCTAAAATATTAATATCACGAAATTGAGCGAGTTTTCATACTTAAATGTGAGCTCTTCGCACTTTCTGCCAAGCGTTGCCCTATGGAGAAAGCCTCGTAAATCCACTAAAGAAAATTTTACCTGGGAGCCAAACAATTTGATAAGAAATCATGCGTCCTAACTTAATCTTGTAAACACGAACTTATTTGTTGTATATTAGTTTCTGTCGACTTTTAGTTTTAGGTTTTATTGTTTTTGTTTGATTTAAACAAATATTCTTATTTAAGAAATTTTACATACTTTGCTTCAAATAATTTGGATTTGCGAGGTCTTCGCATTAGGGTGACGATATCTACAAAATGAAATGAGAGATTACATTACAATTACCAACCGTCTTAGGCCCCCAACTATTTGCGACGCTAAGATCATACCCAAATTTCAGCGGTGATTGAAACCTGTCACGACTTATTTGTGTTCGCAGGCAGTGATGGTTGGAGTCGTAACAATAACAATATATTTTGATCAACTATTTACAGTCAATCGGCGATATTTGCTCAGCCGGAGGGTTAGGATTGCAAGCTTTGATCGGTGGGTGCGTAGATTTGGTTTTACATATTATTTAGGATCTACATGTACGTTCTTTATTTTCGTAGATACCATAATTAGTTTCGGAGGTAGTCATAGTACACTCGTTTTGGTTTGTTTAATGCATTAAGCTTACGATATCGTGTGTATCTCATTTATTTACATATATACAATTACCAATTTAATTATGTTCGAATAGCGCTTTAAAAATTTATTTTAGAAGCATTAAAATTCGTATTCTAACCAATTTCTATTTACAAACTTAGGTATAAGGTTATATGGTATACCCATCTACTATCTAATATTATTCTATACCCATTAATGTAATTTAACCAAAACAACAACGTGCAGTGTGTTTTGTGTCATGTATGTATTCTTTGTGTTACGGAAAGGATGTAGGTTTCAGCGATAAGCTACTCCTTTGTTAATTATATGGGATTTCAATGTGTCTTGAACTATTATTAGTGGTTCAAGGTCATATAGGCTTCGAATAAAATAGTCGTTACACCGTCATGGTATCGTTAGGACCTGCGGCTGCATTTATTTATATCTTTCTTGAATAAGCGACCGTAGAAACATAAAATAAGTCGATAGACTCTCAGCTGTTGTATAACCTTAGAATTGGAGTCTGTAAAGATCGATAAACACTGTTTGTAAAGGAAAGTATCTTCAAATCACTATTCTTCGAGTAAGGATCCTTAAGTGTGGTGAAAGTGTATGTGGAGGGCCAATATGTTATAATATCGTAGAGGAGGCTTAAGTTATACGAGCATCACCATGGGGTTTTGGAAAGGAATATTTATAATATGTAATATCCGAATAAAGGTACTAGATATCGTATAATATAGCTAAGGATTTTTACAGGTAATTCGTGTAATTAAGGTAGAGAACGATATGAGCTTTCTGTGAAAGTTTCTAGCACGGCATGTTATTTTATAGTCAATTTTTATCAATTAATAGTTGATTACATAACAAATTTTACCATTGTTTAAATATTTTCAAAAGCTTAAAGGATTTTACGCCATCTATTAGTAGCTAATCCTAACCTCCTACAGAGTTTTATTTGTTTTAACTATGATGTTATATTTCTACGACTAGATGTCTACAGCTATTTTATTTCCAAAAATATTTACATTTTGGTTTCAAAGTACACTGCACTTCAATATCTATGTATAATTTCAGATTAGGTGTTCCTGTTATCTTTCTTAAGAATTTGACTCTTGTCTATCTATATTCGTAATTTCTTTTCTAGAATGATTTTGTTTTATATGATTGTGACAACTAATTATTGATTCCATTAGTATATATTTTCCATTGTTTACGAACTTTGAATTAATACTATTTCTAATAATTTTATATATTTAAAATTTGAATCTTAGAGTAGGTAATAATGTAATATATTCGTAGTTCGTCAGAAACTTTCGTCTGTTTTATTAATTAGTGTACTTGAAAAGCAATAAGGTACCGAGATAGTTATTTACTGTTAGTAAATTGGTACCTGGAATAAATCTATAATTATCAAAACCTGTCATTCCTTACGTAAGGAAAGCCTTCATTTCAGAAAACTATGAGAATTTATCCGAAAAGTTTTAAACAGTATTTTCCCTGAAAATAGCACCTTTTAACAAATCGCATACATAACTACAGTTCCCGCAAATGAGTACAACTCAAATTTATTCCAGTTCTGTCGTTTATTTTTACATCTCTTCCCAACTGAACAGCTTGGAAGCGTGTTAGTATCAATAAGGGAATTGGCGTTTGTAAAAGTATCATTACTAGGTAAAGTGTGTTATATACATTGCGAGGTGGTCTATTTTATTACTTATTTTACTTTTGTATGTTTCAATCGCTTTGATCCATGTCGATCTTTAGTTAAGCCATAGATTTTTCCGACTGATGACGAAATGGCATATACTACTAATAATTGTATGATATTTAACAGTTTATTCGGTTAATTATTCTTTTAAATCATAGATATTTCGCAAAAACTGTTTTACAATAATTATTGAAGGGAAATTCCAAACTCTCTATATACCAGAAATACGACTTTGCAACTGAAGGAAAAACTTACCAGTGGCATTTCTAACAGCACAGTGGTATACAGTGTTGACTGATATTACAAACTTCATAACTGTTTAATTCAAAGCCTTTTTAAAAGGAAAACGAATAATCTAGATGTTCTAATTTGCGTACAATTTCAAGCTTCCCCTTTTGTTTCAATGTCCACTTAGACGGTTCTTAGCTACATAATAACGATATTCATTATGAAACTGTTCATGAAAATATCTACTAGATTGAAATAAAAAGGGATATGTTGTTCCTCAATGGTTTCTTAATTGCAGTTATGATGCAGTCGCATTGAATACTGTATTTCTGATATCGACTATAGTTATTTTCCTCATTTTAAGGCATATATCGGTTTTGATGATCATTGAAAATTGCTTTTATTGCAATATATCTGAAGTTCCCTTTCAAAACCCCAATAAATTTTACTTTTGAAACATGACAATCTACAGTAATGTGCCTTTGGCACATAGGGTTATTTAAGTAAAAAACAGGGACACTTGCATCAAACGCTATATTTGACTAAAATCTAATTGAAATATTACTGCATCGACACCGTTTAAAACTACATGGTTATACTGGTCACATTTAAAACATAACAAGTCAAAAAACCAAATTTTTCAAAACCCTTCGAAAGTTTAGAATTTTCACTTTTGAATCATACAGAAAACGTATAACAACATGTTCTACTTACAAGTCGAGCTCAATTCTTTTTTCGGCACACTCGCAGCTTGAAAGCTTACCTGCAAAGAAAAAAATAATTATAATGTGTTTTAAATACCTTACAATAATTAAAGCAAGGTCAGTTATTTCACTTAGGAAAATGGGACCTTTATGAAGAGGTACTTCAACAAGTTTAACATATACAAATCTTGTATTATATACCTACTAGATCATCTACATACTATATCAAATTGAATTGACATGGGACTAGATGTCTATAATACTTCTTTACCCCCTCTTAACTGTTGCATGCCGGTATGTAAAAAATAGCAATAAATTGTTACTAACACCAAAACACTGCTTTTGTCCATATTCATGCTTTTGCCATTAACATAAAATATCTCATGTATTGCATCGTATACAAAAATATACGTATTTGCATATTTATTTCAAATTTAGAAAAAATATGCGCGATACCTACGATTACAAAAGGAAATTTCGATTCGATTGCAAGTTTTCAGACATTGAACAAGATGCGGTAACAACTGCAGACATTATTATAGCACGGGAGAGCTCTGCACGATAACGGAATAAAAGGGGTTCAGTCACTGGCAGAGAAATAAGAACGAGGTATTAAATGAAATTTAAATATTGGAAACTTGTTCATTGATTGTTATAGTTAGTGAATTTAAATTTTAAGATTTGCGAAGATATCGCTCAATAAGCTTATGGCTTTGCCCTATAATTTCAAATTGAGAAAGTGTTAATAGGCTGCAGTATAATGTTTTACATATAAGGTGTTGCAAAATCTTGAACTTATCGTACGATATTGCTCACTAATATTAGAAATTAAAAATATAATTTGCTATTTTAGGTTTAAATCCATGATTCTGGGACTGCTTCAGATTATAAGAAGCCAAAGTTATTTTTAACTTTTTTTTCAAATCTCAAACTGAGGTAAATTGACAAAATGTTTATTTTAATAAAAGTGAATTCTTTGAATTGAGGAATTTCATTTACAAAAATTTGTTGTTCGATCTTTTGTTTTTCAGGCGAAAGCAATTAGTAATAATAATTTTATGCTGTGCACACAATAAATACAATAATATTAATTAAGTATAAATAAAGTGATATTTATTAGGTATGCAATAAAAAAATATTATACGCACAGAAAAGGCGATATTCCAGTGAGTAGTAAGCTCATTTTCTTCGCTATAATCCGAATATAAAATCAATAGTAATTGCATAACTATATTAATATATTAAACAAATACAAATATTTCTTTCGGAATCAAATTAAAGTGAAAATAATTTTAAACTAAACTAAAATTAGAAAGGAGTAACAAACCAAAATTAATAAATAAAAGTAAAGAACACGAACTGAAGGTTTATATTTCATTATACGTAGGACAAGATTGAAAATTGAAATACTTGAGATACAGCTAAGCCAATTTTTTGATTTGGATCACTTTAAGATATAACATGCAGATTGTAGAACATGACACTGCTCTATATTAAACCAACATAGCTCTTTTATTTTATTTGAAACGTGATCATATTGATGTATGCCAAAAATGAATCGAAGGCAAGAATTTTGTACTTTCTGTATTCTTTGCTTAATGATGGAGTCTATATAGCTGTGACAAATTGGTAGACAGTAGGTGAGACCCTACAGTTTATCTAATTACGCTTACAAGTTGAAAATTATTTATATCTGTGCTTGTCCAGGTAGACCGTCGTGCGTGTGGTTCGTCAGTGGCTTGACAGGATTCGGATAAACGTAGAACACACTATTTGTACCTAGACGAGTTATATTTCTAAATAACAAGGCAATAAACCTTCGGAAATCATATATTACTCTAGTAATTAATAACAGGATTAATTCTAAAATAAGTGAATATGTACAAAATAATAATAATAGAACAGAGTAATTACGCAGAAACAATTTACAATTAAACAACGACGATTTTTGTCAAATGAAGAATTCAATTCTACAATGTTAACTTCTATAAGCATACTTAATTTTATAATGCGGTAGATAATAGGTATGACATACACCAATTGATAACTATATTGAATTGCGGATAGATGACCTGAACTGTAGTTATTGTCTTTAATATTACTTAGTGCATCTCATGATGAGGTGTGATCCCACCAGTAATTAATTCTAGATATCATGAAGCAGGTTGAAGTGCGTTTTGAAAGTGTGGGTTATCGAGGTGCGTCAAATATTTCACATATTAGCACGCGAACGGTTTGAACGGCTTAGAAATTGTTATCCTGTTAACAAGATTTTTGCGGCCTCGACACAGCAGTAATATAAGTTAGCGCTGCACGTGCAACAAAACTTAGGCCGCTTGCTTCATACTTAGCGCCCGGCAAACGATTCGGTTCCTCGCACACTAACAACCCGGAGCCTAATGCGTTCCGGCACGACTTACGGTGGTGAATAGTATCATGGCGCTCTGGTTATTCGAGAAGCAGGCAATGCAATAACTAGTAGGTTATGGACGCTTTTGACGAGAACGTTCGGTTGCCCTAGCAACGGAGGGTCATCGACGAAGGCGGCGGTTTTTACAAGATCCGAAATGTAAAGCAGGTCCTCGACCAAAGCTGTAGAATTAAATTTAAAGGTGGATAAATTATCAATATCATACTACGAAAGCGTAATTGATGTATTAGTTTCAAAAGTTTGATATAGAAGTGCCTCTAGTCCTTCTGAATGGCTTTATTTATAGTCAGTCTTGGAGAGTGCTTCTTCCTTCTACCAATGTAGATCTAGTTCCGCTTCTTTGTCTAGCTTCGCAATAGTATGTATTAATTGCACTGGTAATGTATTACGCAATCCTTTGCAATAGATTTAAATTATTGTTTAGAATTGTGCAATTCTCTTTCATATATAAAATTACATTATTTTATATAAATATAGGATTTGTAGTTCATCTAATCATTAGTTAGATAAGCTATTGAATATATGACCATTTATAATTTTTAACTATATAATTAATTAATTTAGTTATTGATATTTTGCGCACTCCACGAGTCTGATAGTTATTAAACTGTCTTTTCAATTTAATTTTAATTAACGTGGGAACGTGCGAAATTGTATCCATTTCTTTGATCGCGTTCTTTATGATATGCGGGCTACTCTTACACAGATAAAGTGCGAGAGAATCATACAGTTGCACAAAAAAATTTCAATAGATTTATTTAAGTATTGGCTGGGTGGACATAATTTCCTCAGATTTGCATATGATACGCCTATGTATTTATATATTTGCGAATGATATCGAAAAGTATTGTCTAAATTGGAATTATCTATCGATATGGTAATTTTGTCGCATAATCTAGGAAAGACATTGCTGTTTGCAAATAGTGAATAACATTATTTCAAAGAACTTAGCAGTAGGGAATGCTCTATGCTAATGTCTTTTATGTGTTGTAGATTTTCATTCGCGTTTTTAATAGCTTTATCTACATCATGTGGTGCAAACCAATAATATAAATCGGTATCAGCATACATTCATATTAACATTACATTATTAAACACAATTGGGAGGCACACTAGTGTAAGTGAAGAATAAAAGTGGGCTTAGAGTTGAATTTTACTGGACTTCATTATCAAGATAAATTTTAGTTGAAGGTGTGTTATGAATTTGGACACACCTTAAAGGTAGTTTTTGATCAAATCTGCATCGATAGGAAATAAACTTATGAATAACAGTATGGCATAGATTAAATTATGGTTTAATATGCCAAAGGCTTTACTGCAGTCCACAAGAATCATAATTAGAATTTATACTGCGTCACAGACTTTGAGAATATTGCCGGTAATAATAGTAGGGTAATGCAGCTGTGGTTACTTTGAATACCTGATAGAATATCAGGAAGCAAATAATGTTTTTTTCAAATAACAACTAATTTTCTTATAAAATAGTTTTTCTATAATTTTATAAATAGTTGGAATAATGCTAGTAGGTTATACGTCTTTGAGAGCAATAGGAGTAGAAGTTTTTGGAACAGGAGTAACGATAGGGTGTTTTCACATTATTGGAAATTTGCCAGGTAGTAAGCAATAATTAATAGTGTGGGTTACATATGGAAAGATGTATGGACAATAGCATCGCATTATATCGATTGTCAAATTGTCAGCTACCTTTGATTTTGATTTATACTTAGCGATAGTTTTAATATAGCACCAACATTGATAGGACTAAAAGAGAAGTTACCATATAAGTTTTTTCGATATCATTGTTGTAATAGTTTAGAGTTCTTAACTTGCGGTTTATTATAGGGGGTATGTTGTTTATGAAGAACTTGTCAATTGTTTCAGCATTACCTAGGTAAGCTGGAATCGGTTCATTCTTAGATTTAAATGTTTTAGATGAGACCAAAGCGGA
Organism: Phrixothrix hirtus; assembly: GCA_024586415.1. Taxonomy (NCBI): domain Eukaryota; kingdom Metazoa; phylum Arthropoda; class Insecta; order Coleoptera; family Phengodidae; genus Phrixothrix; species Phrixothrix hirtus. The sequence goes on along the minus strand of JAHWXV010259983.1, from coordinate 2,870 downwards.
CGTCCTCCATAGTTATTCAAAATAAGATTGTAATAAGCATGTTTTTTACTTTCGATGCACAAATATGTTAAATTATGTAATACTTTATAATATCGCCAGTGACTGAGCTGTTGTGATTACCTAGATATTGATTTTGCTTTATTTTTCGGTGATATGAACAACTTGATATTATAGGTGTTAACTACGGGATCAGCGTTTTTCTAACATTAATTTCCCTTATAGGCGCATGAATATTGAATAATTATACTATATTGTTGCTCAGAAACAAGACTTTTTCATCAACACTATCTAACCGGTAAATCGATTGCCACGGTAGACTACGAAGGTCTTGGTCAAAAACAGTTTCATCGATGTTATTCAAGTTTCTGTATAAAAATGTTGAGAACGAATTAGCTGGTTTGTTACATTTTATATGACAATATATTAGATCACGATCAGACAAACTACAATTTATTGTGCCCCAACTATGTATTAATGATGTGTTTAAAACATGAATAACATCTAGAAGCGACCGAGTGCTTTTGCCGTCTTGTAGGTGAGGAAATAAGTTGTGTATGTCCCTATGTTTCGATAAAATCTTTAAAATATGAACTCTCTCTAGAAACTCCTAACAAATCGACATTGAAGTGCCCTTCGTAAGTGGTGTTATCATAAAAAGTAGTTGCTGTAATTATGCAATTCTGAATTTTGTCTAAAACATCTTTATAATTTTGCGTAGGAGGGAGATAGTGCAAACTCAAGCAAATAGACAATTTATTAAGAGTATATGATGTCTAGATCCATCAAATGGATTTATTGGGATTAAATAAAGTGCAGGGTATGTTATTTCGAATACAAATTGCAACACCAACTCCTCTAGAATTTTGAGGTTCTTCTTAATGAATTATTACTAGAAATACTATTACAACTATCACTGTGTAGTTATTTAACTAATAGTTAAGTTTATACAGGGTGGAATGAAAAGGTAAATATATAAGTTTGATGCGTGTTTAGTTGCCTAGCCTGTATAACGAGTACACAAGGCTGCCTCCAGGGTGTAAAATTACAATTAACAAGGGAACTAACAAACTATGTATAAGTTATGTGACAGTGATAACATAAACACTTTGTTACCAGTTCAACTCTCAGTACGCGGAACCTTATAAATAGGCAATGCATTTAGTGCTTATTTAGTCTAAGAATAATTAGTCTAAGAATAATTACCGTCTAAGGATGTGTACAGTATAGAGTAATTGCAGTCTAGAATAAGTTTTATGTAAGGTTGTGTATAAAGTATTGTACTGAGTTGGCAACAAAGTTATTTCCTTTAATAGACCTACAAAGTTAAAAATTAACTTACAGTAAGTAACGAGTTGCGTTGTTAAACATTTCGATGCCCAATCACTCCGAAAGACCAAGGAGTTAGTCGTTTTTGCTAGCTTAGAAGTTCAGTAGTCTGCTATTGTAATTAAGCTGAAAGTATAAAATTTGTAGAATAATGTGTCGGGTGCTAGTCACAAACAGTTCGATATGTAGAATGACCAGGCCAGAAATATTTTATACATATCAAAGCACTTAAAACAAGAAATAAAATAAACGATTTGAAGAAACTCGATTTAATTTTAAGAAACTAATACTTAAAGCCAGCAAAACGCTTGTACCTTAAAGAAAAATTCGTGGACATAAATCTTAAAAATCAGTTCAAAAAGTAAACCAATAGTTAAGAATCCAAATATATTTAAATTTAAATGATCAAATATTTGCATTAAAACTGTACATCGTAAAGTTTCGTGACAGTGGTCATATATTAACAATTCGCACAAAAGCAATAAATTGCCACTTACAATACAAAAGCTTGATCGTGGACTGCCTCTCGCATTTCTCTTTTCTTAGCAACCCACATCAAAGACTTCAAAAATCAACGTTCCCCAAACAAACTTTATAAATTCATTCACGACAAAACAAAATGTTTTAAGATATATATTTGGACATTTAAATATTAATTTGAAATTTAAAATAAATAAATGGAATCCAATACCAAAGGTTCGAGTAGAAATTAAATAAGGCAAATTAATACTAGAAAAAATTAATATCTGGTATATGAGGCATAACCAATAAATGTCTTTGTTTTGAGTTTGAACTTGATGATGATTTCACAGATTAAAAAATTGTGCAAAATGCATGCAGCAATATATCGGGTAGAAGTAACGAAGTACTTTGTAATGAATAAATTGGATACGAATTTAACGAACAACTGTTGACAATTTTTTGCTTCTGGTCATTTCTGAACCTAGGTGTATGTAGTTCAATAATTGATTAATAACACTTATTAGTTTTATTTATCAATATTTCGCCCTTGATTAGGAACATTCTCAAGCTTAAAAAACGTGTATTAGCAAATAGCTAATATTTTTGATGTAAACATTTCTCTTCTATGAACTGAATGTATAAACCTATTTAATTAAATTATAGAACAATAATTTGTTAAATTTAAAACAAATTAACACTGGTAGTTGTCGTGTTAATAAAAGTCGGTTCGTTTATTAAAACGGCAGTTGCCAGTGTTAATTTATTTAAAATTTAACAAATTATTGTTGTACAATTTACTTATGAAGGTTTATGCATTTAGTTTATAGAAGAGAAATGTTGATATCAAAAATTTTAGTTATCTGCTAACATACATTTTTTAAGCTTTAGAATGCTCAAAATCAACGGAGAAATATTGCTAAATAAAAATAATAATTGTTATTAATCAATTGTTGAACTACATACACCTTGGTTCAAAAATAGCGAGAAGTAAAAAATTTCAACACCTGTTAGTTAAATTCCTATCCAATCTATATATATATATATATATATATATATATATATATAATGGTTATGTATATTTA
>JAHWXV010259979.1:0-12688 GCA_024586415.1 Phrixothrix hirtus | reverse complement strand
TGAAGGCTATCGGATCAAGTTTTACAAGTTTAACGTCATGTTTAGGAAGTTTCACCTTGATTTTTTAACCAATTAAGACATAACTACAAAATATACTAGCCAGAAATTTTATTCAGCTATTCTTAATTAGTTACATCAACACGTTTCTGTAAAGGCTGCTGGATTAAATTTTAAAAAGTTTCACTTCACCATTCTCTCAATTTCTCTGTCAAATGAAAGGCGAAACACATAGATATATTTACTGTAAGTTTTATCCACATTTTGATTTATAAATATCGTAGGGTTGAAATTTTAGCAATCTACTTAATTTTTTGAGGAGCTAAATAATTACATTTAATGATAGAGTAGCCGAAAGTGTTATACGATTTTGGTTGATACGTGAAATTTCCACATTCCATAAAGGCTCCCGAATCAAATTTTTTGATCAAGGTAAAACTTGTGGATACAACAACTGGAGGTCCAATCTTGGTTTAACAGGTCTTTCACAAATGTCGAAATAAATTTTTAAGCATTTCACTCTTTATCGAATGCAAATACAACAACTTGGGGTTTCTTCTCGATTTGGATTGGTAAATACTTTAACAAATGTTGTCGAATCAAATTTTCACTCAATTTTACAGACAGGCAAAAGGTTATCTAAAAGACAGAGTATCAAAAAGTTTGCGTCGAATGCAACATGAAGATTAATTTTAATTTCCGACGGCTACCTCATCAACTCTGTAAATCTTTCACCTCACCTTTAACATAATTTTTCTAACAAATGGTTAATAAATGTTTTTCTAAATGTTACTGGACTGAATTTTAAAAAGTTCCTCCTCAATTTTTTAACCTCAAGATATCGGCAGAGGTACTCTCCAAATTTTATTAATAAGTAAAGTCGCCACCAAATTGAACTTTAAAAGTTTCACCTCGCCTCTAACTTAATTTCCTTATTGAATGAGAAGCGGAACTTGTAAATACACCAACTTGGGATTTCTTCATGACTTCGATTGGAATATACTTTTAAAAATTTTGTCGAATCAAATTTTCACTTAATTTCTCAGCCAATCAAGAGGTTAAACTAAAAGACAGAGTAGCCAGAAGTTTTCGTCGAATTTATCAAGAAGTGAAATTTTCATTTCCTATAACGGCTATCACATCAATTTTTTAAACCTTTCACCTTTACCACAATTTTTCTATCAAATGAGAGGTAGAACTCGTTCAACTGTTGTTAATAGGTGTTTTTATAAACACTAGTGGATTGAATTATTAAAAGATTTTCCTCAAGATATTTTGGATAAACGTATTCTTCGATGTTTATTAATAAATAAAGTCACCATAGTTTTATAAACGCTATTAGATCGAACTTTGAAAGTTTCACCTCACCTCCTTATCGAATGAGAGGTGAACTTATAAATTCACAAACTTTGGGGTTTATTCTACACTTCGATTGGTAAATGCTGTAATAAATGTTGCCGAATCAATTTTTCACTCAATTTCTCAGCCAGGTTAAACTAAAAGACAGAAGTAGCCGAAAATTGTCGAATTCATTAAGAAGTGAAATTTTCATTTCCTATAACGACCATCGAATCAACTTTTTAAATGTTCCACCTCACCTTTAATACAATTTTTCAAGCAAATGAGGTAAAACTCTTCCAACTTTAGTTAATAAGTGTTTTTATAAATGTAATTGGAGAGAATTTTAATGATTTCTCCTCTTTTTTAACGCCTAAATATATTGGCTATAAGTATTCTTCGATTTTTATTAATAATTAAAGTTATCATAGTTTTGTAAACGCCATCAGATCCAACTTTAAAGTTTCACTTCGCCTATAACTTAATTTTTTTATCGAATGAAAAGTAAAACTTGCAAATACATCAACTTGGGGTTTCTTCTCGATTTCAATTGATAAATACAATCACAAATGTTGTCAAATCAAATTTTCACGCCATTTCTCAGCCAGGCAAAAGACAAGAGTATCCGAATGTTTTCGTCAAATTCATTAAGAAGTAAAATTTTCATTTCTTATAAGGTGTTCTGATCAAGTTTTTAAATCTTTCATCTCACCTATAACACAATTTTTCTATCAAATGAGAGTTAAAACTCGTCCAACTTTGGTAGCTAAGTGTTATTATAAAAGCTACTAGATTGACTTTTTAAAAGTTTCTCCTCAATTTTTTAACCTCAAGAATTACTGACTAGAAGTATTCTCTGATTCTTATCAATAAGTAAAGTTGCCATAATTTTGTAAACGCCATCTGATCGCACTTTAAAAGTTTCACTTCGTTTATAATTTAATTTCTTTATCGATTGAGAGGTGAAACTCGTAAATACATCAACTTTGGAGTTTCTTCACAACTTTGATTGGTAAATACTTTTACAAAAGTTGTCCAATTAAATTTTCACTCAAATTCCTTCGTTAAAGTTTTCGTCGAATTTATCACGAAATGAAATTTTAATTTTCTATAACGGCTGTCTGATTAACTTTTTAAATTCTTCACCTCACTTTTAACATAATTTTTCTATCAAATGAGAGGTAAAACTCGTCCGAGCTGTTTCTTGTTTGTTTTATGGCTGAGATTTCGGAATGCGGAAATTTCTTTAGCCTTCTTGGTCTAGAACTGCCATACAGTCATTTTTCCCATGCCTACTGGAATTTTGCCGAATGTGGAGGAGTTCCACAGTCAGTAGGAATTTTTAACTTGCCAAACATTACATTGACACAGGACCTACGATTTTACTCTCTTATCCGAGAAAAAGGCACGGCTTTTAAATTTTTCTCCGCTGAAAAATTTACCGACTTCGATTGGGGTTGAATCCATGTCCCTTGGGTGTGTAAAGGCAAACATGCTAACCGCTACACCAATCGGGACGGCGTCCAACTTTGGTTAATAAGTGTTATTATAAATGCTACTGCGTTGAATTTTTAAAAGTTTTTCTCAATTGTTTATCCTCAAAATAAATAGTTTTGTAAACGCCATCAGATCGAACTTTGTTTGACCTCGCCTATAACTATAAATTGAGAGCTGAAACTTGTAGATATAACAACTGGTGATTTTATTTCTACTCTAGTTAATAAATGCTTTTATAAAAGTTGTCCAATTAAATTTTTAAAGTTTCACCTCAATTTTCACTCATTTTTTCAGTCAGATAAAAACTTAAAGACACGGTAGAGGAAAGTTTTGTTCAACTTGATTCATAAATAAAACTATATTTTCTAATCTACTGAATCAAGTTCTTGAATAATTCACCTCACCTTTAATTCAATTTTTCTATCAACAGAAAGTAATATGCGTGAGTAAACAACTGGAGGTTTGATCGCGGCTTCAGTTACTAAGTGCATTTATGTTTTACCACACTTTAACACTCAATTTCTTTCGACTTTGGTTGGTAAGGGAATTCTCCATAATGTTAGGCCCTCGTAACTAACATTTAAAAATTACTCAATTCTCACATTAGAAAATTGAAATATGCTAATCCTCTATTTCAAATTTCTAAAACATATTTTAAGTAGAAATAACTTAACAGTATTTCTAAGTTAAAACGAAGTTCACAGACTATAAAACAAATATTTAACAAAGCTATAATAATGCAGGTTTCGGATATATAATCATATTGTAAAATAAACTAATAATCGAAGGGACACAAATTCAATTGTACGAAATAAAATTTTCTACAAGGAAAAGTCTAGCTGCAGTAAAATCTACAAAGCAAGGAACCCTCCAAAATTACGGTATCATACACCTTAATAACTTGAGCTGTAAAACTTAGGGAAGGTTGCGAAATAGATGCAAATATCTAACGGAAATTCAACGCTTTTCCGATAAGAACAGTTTGAAATTTGAGACTTTTTGATTGGTCAACGTAACAAAGGGAAGGGAATGATAAAAAGTTATAAAACGCAGATCGCAACAAGAAAAACCATCTTACTTTCGTCGAACACTGTGATGCATTAAACAACTGTGACTGCTTCGAAATAGATCATTTTGATGGTAACCATGTGAAATTCGAAAATACTTTTGCTTGAAAATGTTATCCAAGTATTTGGAAATTCAACGATTTTCCGACAAGAACAGTTTGAAATTTGAGACTTTTTGATTGGTCAACGTAACAACGGGAAGGGAATGATAAAAAGTTATAAAACGCAGATCGCCACAAGAAAAACCATCTTACTTTCGTCGAACACTGTGATGCATTAAACAACTGTGACTGCATCGAAATAGATCATTTTGATGGTAACCATGTGAAATTCGAAAAATATTTTTGCTTGAAAATGTTATCTAAGTATTTGAAAGCTATAGTAACTGTAATCAATAACAGGCAGCAAAATATAGTGTTACGGAAGCGCGGTCAAGAAATTTGTAAATTTAAGTTTTTTATAAAAACGGGAATTTGTGTAAATCGCGCATCCCATAAAGAAGTAAAACTTGAAGAATTCCTATTCAGATCATAAATTGCCATGGAAATCAAATCAAAATCCAACTCTCTTTAGAATGAAATAAACAGACGGAAAATATATTATGGACAATCAAGGATGATATACAAACATCAAATTTAAACGAAAGTGGATGTTTTTAAAATTCTAAGCAAACGATTGTGTTTAAAACGAAGCATAAACAATTTCTTTTCAAAATTTATTTCATCGTAAAATTATTTTACATTTAAATTTAACAAACCTTTTTCTGCTACCTGTTGTTCTGATCTGTTAGATAGTCATTTAAACTGCTGTTATATTTGGCAGACACGAAACCCTAAAGGATCGGTTAGAACAACATAATATTATATCTTATATTGCAGATGTAAGAATTGTTTTCCACATTTTATATTTTTTAATTTTGAAATTTAAATAAATGTATAGAACTCACTGTGCTTTTGTTACTTAAGCGTATATAATCATATGTCGTAAATAGAATTTTGGAGTGACCCATAAAATTTTAAAAAGAAATATTGCAAAAGAAGTATAAGCGGCACATTAAATTTATTGTCCGGACAAAAAGCGATTTCTCCCTCAGGCTTATTATCAATAATAAAGTCTGAAAGCAGTTGGGCTACCTACTTCTAAAACCAAATAATTACGTAAATTAAAGGACGTATTATTAAAATTGCCCAACACTGCCAATCAGGTATCCAACAATATTCCATAAAGATTATTAAATCAAATTTTTAAAGTTTCGCCAAACTTTAATTCAATTTTTCTATTAAATGAAAAAAAACTTACAGATACACTAACAGGGGATTGAACTTTGACTTACATTAATATGTGTATTTATAAATGTTATCAGATTGAATTTTAAAAAATTTCACTTCAATTTTCACTCGATTGTTCAAGTAAGAGGCCGAATATAAAGATTTTCATTGCAAAATTTTTGTTAAGGTCATCGGATCAAATTTCAAAGTTTTATCTCACTTTTCGTCCGATTTACCACATGGGGTGAAGATTAAACAAAAATTAAGTATTTCTAAGTTTTTCTCGACTTTGATTGATACTTGAAATCTTCATTTTCTATAATGGTTATCGAATCAAATTATTAAAGCTTTCCCTTAATTTTTCAGCAAAGATCATCCTAAATTGGGTTAGTCAGTAGTATCCTTCAATTACGATTGATAAGTACAGTCACTATGTTTTTGTAAAGGCCGTCGAATTAAAATTTTAAGTTTCATCTTAAATTTCATCTAATTTTCCAACCAGTTTTTGACAGTTTTCTTTGACATAAATAAAAGGAACTCACGTTTTTGTGAAATTTAAAGGTTGCACATACAATCAACGTATAGGTATAACAAGTACAAGTACAAATTTTGTCTTTACTTTAGTTGAGCAGTGAAGTCATCATTTTGTAAAAGGTTGCCAGATACATTTTTTGAACTTTTAAATCAAATAATAATTTAAAAATCAATTAAAGAAATCGACGTGCATTTTTCATTAAAAACAAATATAAATCCGTTGTAATCCTTTGAAAAAGCTATAAAAAGTCATGGTAAGTATGAAAAGTGTAAAATTTAATATTGAGAGGTGCAACTACAAATGGCACGCTTTATCCTGGGGGAAAACTTATCAAACAAGCCAAATGTGACTGCCATCTGTTTTTTAAAATGATTAAAACCTAGCGAAAATTTTCCAAAAATGTACAAAAAATAATATGGCCGATTGAAAACCAGATTCTTTGGAAAGCGGCTTTGGTAAATAGGAATTCGGTAAAAAGCCACACTCTCTCCCGGAAACGGATCATCCAAGTTCAAAAGTAAAAATAATCCATTATTAGAAGAGACAGCAGCGTGCTTTGTTTCGATAATTGCGAGGGAAAAATGGACCGAACATTTCCTTCCAGAATGTGAATTTTGCAAACCTACGTTATTGTATTTCTGCAGTACGGCGTCAAAATACTTTGAGAAACTAGAATTGCTAGTATCAGTGTTTCTTTTACCATAAAAGGCTTACATTCTAGGACGTTCTTCATTTTATCTGGCATCTATGTTAAGAAAGCTCACAGGCTCACAAGATAGAAGAGCAGGACTTTTAGTCCATATTAAAAAGGAAAAGGAAGAAAAATATAAGAACACTTGTATTTAAATATTTAATAATATAAATTTCACATTCAATTTGGTTAAGATAGTTAATAAGTTATCTTAAAATGAATATCAAAAATACTCCCAGCGTTAGTGCATTTAGGATTTGTTGCGTTGCCTTGTTAAAATTATTGTAACAAAATTAGAAGCAATAAAAACTCAATAGCACATTCCAGGAAAACCCAGAAGGTTCGATATAACTAAGGTTTGATAGTGTAATTACAAATGACTCATTACTGTAACTGATATCTAAATAAATAAATTCAATATCATCATTATGACTAATTTTATTCCTTACTAATTTAGAATATTCTAGACTTCTTCTTACTTGCATTATAAGTTGCTAATACCTAGCAGGTTATATTGTAATTACCAAAGAATGATTTTATTAGTATTTTGTATACTTCATAAGATGGATGAGAGTATTCACATAACGAATAATTAAACATAAAAAGTGTGTGTTTATTTAGACTGTTAAAGAATAAATGGAACTCATTTAAACAACAATATGGCTTGAAATGCTCCCTATATTGAGCACGTTTTGAACAAATAGGGAAAAACTAAAGCTTTCAACCCCAAACTACTCATAATGGCAAAAAAGGCTTACCCGGAACACGATCTTTTATTATACTTTCAGACTACTTTTATCCACTTTCAACTAAAAACGTGTACTTTGTAAAAAAGGACCAAGCTTTTCTCACAAAACATTTCCGTTTAAAAACTGTTGAAATTGAAGTTACTGTTCCGCAAATATTACATTAATTATCTTAATTCGTAGCTTTTAAATGGAATAACAATTCAACATCTCTTTTTATAAGTACCCAATTGAATTTGCATAATACAAAGTAAGATACTAAAAAATTCACCACGTAATTAAGCTTCAGGATTAAGGAAATTTATACGTATACAGCAACTTAAATCTCAGTAACTTGATGATACTTGAGAATTTTAAATTTAAAGTGACCCAATTTTTCCAAGTTATCTCGTTAATTATTGTAAAACCGTTTTCTAAATACTTCCAACATTTTAAAAATCTGAAATGACGAACGTGACCTACAAATTATAATAATGAAATCGTTCTATTTAGGCCAAGTCGAGGATCTTGGGTATATTTTTGATGTAAACATTGAAATTAGTTATGTATATAGGAAAATTTTTCCTTACATCACCGACATAACAACACTTGGCGCTTTATTTAAGATCGCAATGCTTCCTTAAATTGGGCCAAACTTTATTACAAAACTATGTATAGAGTTTTTGCTACTGTAAGTGTTATTAACATAATTTTGAGAAATTTGTTAAATATGAACTTTTTGCAATACAGTTGCGCGCGAAATTTATGAAGACATTAGATAATAAAATCGGCATAATGCCCCTTGGACATTTTCAATAGTTTTGTTGTCATACAAACATTGGTTTTCAAAAAGAAAACGGATGAGAATAAAACAGACAACTATCCAACACAGTATTAATAAGTAATTCCTCGACAGTCTCTGCCAAGATTCCCTGATTGTAAATCAGAGGGGGAAAACAGTAAAGTTTGGAGCATATTCCACAACTGGATTATATTAAAGAAATCAATCGCTTTGAAACAGCTACCAAGACCAAGAAACATGAGAAATCAGAGCGTCGATCCAATTTGAATAATATTGATGTCATAAATATCTCAATACCGTGAACTTACGATTTAAAAACAAAATTATCTACTGAAATGAACCAAATACAACAAAAATTGGGCTTTGGGCTTGGCTAAGCATTTGGTGTCTTACCATATTTTTATGGGTTCGGTACGTCACAACTAAAATAACCCCAATACTAAGGTTCCCAATGTTAAAGTTGTACTACGAACTGGCACTATTTAATTCTCGCACTATACATTTCATGATGAAGCTTCCATTTACAGGTATATTTCCCGACCGACTTAATAAATTGCTCTTTTTTGAAGAAGTTTTTGATAAACCACCGCGAAGTGCAAATCAATATATATATATAGTTTCAATAATAAAAATAATACCGGACCACTTTTTCCCTTCAACCGAATAACAATGTTTACACCAAATCGTCTTGATGAATTTTTCATTCTAGAAAAACTCACTTTTACGTTTAATAAAATTTTGCAACAAATTGCGTCAAAAACTTTAATCAATATTCAAATTCGGAGAAATTCCATTCAAAACAAACGTGCCATTATTAAAGCCCTTATACTTTATATTGGGCAGTTGTCGAAGTCCACTAATACTCTCTGTTGGCGCTTTGTATATAAAATCAACGTAGTTTTAATTCTTTTAGTTTCTAAAATATAGTTCAGTTACGTAACCCTATTTCGACCTCGCACGACCCCCTTTACTTCGTCTTAAATAATTGTTTTTACTCTCTCTTACCTACAGTGATACATTTTTGGAAAATTTTCGCTAGGTTTAATCATTTCAAAAAACAGATGAGAGTCACATTTGGCTTGTTTGATAAGTTTTCCCCCAGGATAAAGCGTACCATTTGTAGACTGCACCTCCAGTTGTATAAATTTTAGTGGAAATACACGTTTTGGGATCCCCTGAGTCCGAAAATCATGTTTTTAAAAATTGGTCTGTCTGTGTGTGTGTGAACAAGATATCTCGAAAACGAAAAATCGTAGATAAACAAAATTTTATATTTAAGTTTATATCTCTCCTCGCACGCAACTGCAACAATTTAATTAGAATCCAATAACCGGAAGTGACACTTTACTCTTGTCATTTTTTGGTTTTTCGAGATTTTCTCGAAATCAGCTCTAACGATTTTTTTTAAATTTTATATTTGTTTTTTATTTTTTGCACATGAGCTGTCAAGAATTTAGTTAAAATCTAATGATCGCAAGTGCCACTTTACTCTTGTCATTTTTTGGTTTTTCCAGATTTTCTCGCAATCGGCTCGAACGATTTTTTTTAAATTCTATATCTAAGTTTTTTATCTACTGCACATGAGACGTCTAGAATTTATTTAAAATATTTAAAATCTAATGACCGGAAGTGTCACTTTATTCTTGCGATTTTGAAATTTTTTGCGATATTCTCGAAAACGTTTTTAATAATTTCTTAGAAACTTGCTACGGTTCTTACGTCTTTGACATCCTTTTCCGTGAACTTATAGCTTTTCCCGAAAAATGCGTTGAAGAGAGTTATCAGGGACGATCTCTGGAGTTAAGCAGGGTTTTGCGTGTCCAATAACTTGTATGGGTGTCCGTTACGATTATCTTTTCCAAAATAAACGTAAATATGGATACTATTTCCATATCTATGTGTGTAAGAGAAAGTCGTGTGTTATCTCACACCAGATTTTTAAGTTTTAAAATGGTCTCGTCTAACGTATCGCTATCCCATCACATCGCCTGTAACACTCTCGTTCCCCTTGTTAATTAACGTCGATGCTATGTGTCGCCATCAATATTGCATAATAATAATTGTTAATGTTAAATTAATTTCCTTTTAAATATATGTATTTTGTATATTGAGAACTTTGTTCTACCTAATTATCCAGTTTTCCTTCCTTTTAATTTCATCTTAAAGAACAAAGATCCGTCACGCGTCTCCACCGCCTCAAAAATTTTAAGGTAAGTTCTTTTAATTAAATTTGTTTTCATCTTACAGTCCACTTACATATAATTTTCGTATCTATTGATTGTTTGTGTTTAATTAGTATAAGAATCCTACAATACCTATTATAAAGTATCTTATATCCATTACTATTCAAAGTGATTATCAGCGCCAAAAAACTTTGAGACACACAGGTGTTTTTTCGTGTGTACCTGTAACGGTTTCGCATAAAGCGTTATCACTCTCAATGCCGATTAGAATACCGGGTTTGGTAAATCATACCTCTGCCGCATTGTTATTGCTATTTGACAGCTTCCCGTTTTGAGCCCAGATTTAACAGCCAAAGACCTTCAGGATGTCAAGGAGACAACATATAATTTTTGCGACACCTTCTACAAAGATCAGGGTAGTCCTCGTGACCTCGCTGTAATTTGACCTACTTTTGATAGTTTGTTTACATGGAATGTGTTGGTTCGTCCGTTATCTTGAGGATAACTTTGGATTTCTAGTTAATTGTTACTTGGAGCTTTATCTTTAGCTACCTCAGCATATGGCAGTTTTGGGGCAGTTTTCTGAATAGTTTTTTGCGCAAATTTCCAGTGTACTTTTGGTCTTGGTGCACGCACGTTTGGCATTTATACGCTCCTGGATGACGTAAGAGCTTTTCTGCTGCATGTGGCACTGTACTTGTTGCCTTCCGTTGCATAGATTTCAGGTTAACCTCCAGGGTAATTTCACGACGAATATTGGTACCTTATTTGTTCCTCCGCGCATCCTCACGGAAATAACAAGCAATTTTGGGCTAAGACTTCCTTGATGTCATCATGAGAAATGTTTGCTGGGATCCTGTGCGGTGTAGCATAAATGATTTAGATTATATTCAGAGAGTATTTCTATCGATTTATTACATTTAGTTGTTTTTGGAATTTTGTTTGGGGTAATTCAGGATTGTTAACCGTAAGTGTACATTTTCTTTGTTTTCTGTATTTGCAAATTATGGGAAAGAGTTAGGGTAGCATGTCACGCCGCGAATCTTATTGCGCTTATTCTATTGCATAGACGTTCGTTTATGATATCTAATCATGCAGAAAACTCTTGCATAGCGCAAGCGAACGTTAGTTAGTGGAAGAAAGTCAGTTGATACGCTATTCATCTCTTTGTTCTTTCTGGGTTTTAGTTAGGAGTGTGTTATTAAAATTTAGTAATCAAAGCATGTCGAGAAAGTCAATTTATCTGGGTAGGGCTGTAGCTTATATTTTGGTAATGGGAAAAATCAAATTTTGAAATCATTTTTAACTAATAAAGAGTGTAGTGAAATAAGCTTGATTTGGTGAGCTGACATATTATAAATAAAATTTATTGTACATAAATTCCTTAAAAATAATTGCAAACATTCACAGCAGCGCAGATAACGAAGGCTTTGTTAAGAACAGATTAAAATATCCCACCGTAAGGTTATAGCATTAATAATTAATGCATTAAATATCGTACGAGAGCAAGCCTCCTTTACCTTTTTTCTTCAATTGCGAGAAGCATTATCGCGCGATTAAGATTGAGCCACGAAGCAAAGCGTCGTCACAACTAACTTTTATTTGACTTTCACACTGTTTAAAAGACAAAATTGGGTTTTTCTAAATTTGGGGTTTAACGTTTATTAAAAATTTTTTTGGTTCGAAATTATAAGTACATTGTAGTTATAACAAATCTATATTATGTACTCGTATTCCAGTAAATTTATCTATATTTAGGTGACATCACCATCTAAATACTTTTATATTGTTTTATATTAGCTGATGATCGATTTAGCAGTTGAGTAATTATATAAATTCCAGCACCTCGTGTCTTAAATTGGGATCCGATGTCTTGTAATTATTATCAATAGCATTAAGGTAACTATACTGTTGCTCCGTAGCAAAATTTGAATTCTGCTAGCAAGAAGCAACTTGTCGACCGACTCAGGGATCAACGGGAGCTACTCTCTAGACACTTACGCTTGATAATTCTGAGTATCTTCAAACATTTACAATCAACGTATTCTATATAATTTCAATTATTTTGTTTTTAATACAATATAACAACAATTCTGTTACAATTAACTGTGATAAAACCGCCGCTATAAATTTTTTACTTTGTTATTTGTTCATAATTTGTTTGAAACTTGTCTTATTTGTCTTTCTATACAAGCTTAATTTTATTACAGCGTGCCAAGCTCGTCGGTTATCCGTACAGCACTAATTGATTTTAATTATTTCCAACTAAGATTATGTCAAAAGCATAAGTCTTGCTTTGAATGTTGAAGACAAACATCGCAGTGGGTGATCATCAAGAACATAGACACAGAGAAACTTATACCATGATTGAAGATTAACAGTCGAAATAATTTTGTTCGCCTTATAAAACTGGGAATAACAAAAATGGTTACTCTATCGAGAAAAGTCGCAGCACATCATTTGCGAGTGGAATTAAACCTAGAATTATAAATAATATAAAGAAGAAGATTCCTCCTAAAAATGGCACGAATTTTAAAAATTAATTCGGCACAAGTGAAAAGTCATCAAACTGTAATATGAACAAT
>JAHWXV010259968.1:0-24841 GCA_024586415.1 Phrixothrix hirtus | reverse complement strand
TTGATTAGAAGCGGAGATATATTAAAAAACCGTTTTTGGGGGTGAACTTTGAGGGTGGTTTTCATGTCTTAAAAGTGCTTTACAGCAGATAAAAGAAATATGTGTCTTTTATTTTTTGATGTTCTACAACATATCAAAAAATCAATGACATCGGTGAGTTCGGGTTGAGGTCTTTCCTTGTAAGAGGAACTTCAGATTTATGAATTTTAGGCAATCCATATAATTTCGGAGGAATACTGTTGTATTTAAATAGTTTCTTTGCGATTTGATCGGTGGTAATTTCACTTTTCTTCAGCATATGAACAAATTTATTATTTTTAACTTGTATAGATGACGTTAGATCACGGGATAAGACCTTATAGGTTTTTTTATCATTAAGAATTTTATCCATTTTTGTAAAATACCTTTATTACCTTTACCTTTACGTTTATCAGCTCCTAGAACCAGGATATCAGTATTATGTTTTACGAATTTCTTTGACATAATGAAAGATTTTTGAAAAACATCCATTTTCTGTTTAGGCGATTTTAGGTAATTTGTAATAATGTTATGAATAAAGAAGAGTATTTTACAAAAATGGATAAAATTCTTAATGATGGAAAAACTTATAAGGTCTTATCCCGTGATCTAACGTCATCTATACAAGTTAAAAATAATAAATTTGTTCAAATTCTGAAGAAAAGTAGAATTTTCACCGTTGAAATCGCAAAGAAATTATCTAAATACAACAACAGTATTCCTCCGAAATTATATGGATTGCCTAGAATTCATAAATCTGAAGTTCCTCTTAGACCAATCGTGTATTGCATTGATTCACCAACTTACGAACTTTGAAAGTGGATTGCTGACTTTTCAAAAATTGCTTGTAGCGGTATAACTGAATTCAATATAATGGATTATTTTATTTTTTAGTTATATCTAAGGTTATAAATTTAATTTGGTTTATTACTAGCGTATGTAATCAATATAATCAAACTAAATTCCCCAATATTTGATGGCGATTCAAGATATAACATTTCGAAAATTATTTATGTAATGTAAGTGCATTGAAAGAATTTTTTCAATAGAAGCTAACTTTATAAGTGCATTTACCACAGGAATATTTTAAAACGCAAACAAAGCATACTTAACAGAATATTTTTCTATATAACAAATCAACCTGCCCTGCTTTCCTTTAAAGCGAACTTTTCAATTAATTTTCGAAATCATGTTGGCATTTTTATTTTATTTGCTACAAATTATTACGTTAATAAATACATTCATTGTGCGCTAAAAAGGTTTATCTAAAAATTACATTGTTACGAGGGATTCTGCTTAAATTTCGGGATGTGGCAACACTGCAGTTCGCAGCAAAATCGACATACAAAAATCGTAAAATTTCACATCTTTATTATAAGAAAAATGTGAAAGCAAGGATTTATATAAAGCCATTCTACTACAGAATAATTTGAAAGTAATCAAAACGCGTAAAAATCAAGGATTTAAATCGTGAACATTTTCGAGCAATGATTTTGTTTTACTGGCGATTGAAAAAAGTAAAAAGGAGTATATCGCTGATATAAAAACTGGTTTCGGTGTTGAGATAGCACTAAATGCTGAGCTTAGGTGGTATTAAGAATTTAAATTCGGTCGCAGTAACCTTAGTGAAGTTCATGAAGATCAACCAACAACATCAAAAACAGTAGTAAAAGTTGATGCCTTACGAGATATGATAAATTAAGAACGTCATGTAACATGTAGAGAAATTCAGTTCTTTAACCATGGACATGAAGCAAATAAATCAAATTTTACGTAAACAATTGGGAGTGGAAAACTACGTTCACTGATGGATTCTACCTAATTTCTCTGATGCTCAAAAACAGGCTAGTGTCAATTGATACCGAGTCATAAACGGTTTACTCAGATACATCAAATTCTGTTTACGATATTTCCAGTGGCGATGAAAGTTGGATATATGCCTATGAAACTGAAATGATAAAACAGTCGATTGTTTGTTTCATATTGAAGCAGCCAGCTAAAGTTGTTCATGCTCGCAGTGTTTCCAAACAAATCATGGCTTGTTTTGTATCAAAAACTGCTCATGTGGCTAATATACGTTTGGAAGACCACAAAACTATTAATACTGAGTAGTATACAACTTTATGTTTTTCCGATGTTTTTTTGAAGTACGAGAAAAATAAAAAATCCGCATCATCCTGTATCACGATAATGCAAGCTCACACTCGACACGATAAATTGTGAACTATTTGACTAGTCAGGAAGTGGAATTATCTTATTCTCCTTATGATCCCGATTTAACTGCTAATGACTTTTTTACGTCTCCAAAAATCTAATATCGTGTGAGTGGTCAACGATCTTCAACGACAGACAACGCAGTTGAAGCGTTTAATAATGAAATTTTGGGTGTTTCGACTGGTGAGTGGAAACAATGTTATGGCAATTGCTTTGAAAAAAAAAGTATAGAGTGAAAAGTGTAAAGGAGAATATTTTGAAAAGCAATAAAGTAACTTTATTAATTCTAAGATATTCGTTCTCTTCCCTTCCAAAACTATACAGCGGCCTTCCTCATATGTGTACATATTTTCTAATGGTAATGTTAAAATTTAAAATTCCTCGCAAGCGAGCAAAAGCAAAGGCACCTGTATTCTGGTTAAATCAGATTTTACTGTAGAATTTGCTTTCGAAAGCAGAAGTTATAAAGGAGATATTTTAAGCTCTGATTGGCCCGTTCAAGGTCAAAATTTCTAACTACCTCTTGTAAGTATGCGATATCGTAGATATTCCGACATGCGAAACAGACGTTCACCTTACAATTTGTGACTTGGTTTGTTATTCAAAACAACAATATTGCGCCTGCGGTAATTAATCAGAATTGAATACGTAATTTCTTCGTTTATGAATTTTTATTGAAAAAACTGCTGTATTATAAGGATTTAAGAAATAAGTAGGTATATAAGATCGATTATTTTTTGAAAGTAACAGCCGGTGCTGAAGCTCTGCAGTACTTACCGAACAAGAACCGTCACTACTCAGAGGGTTTGGAGCTAAACTGCAGTTATTCTCATCCCACATTTTGATCTTTTGTTATGGTAATATCTTTCTATTCTTTTGCCATATGAATTAAAAAGATATTACTAATTTTACGCAGCAATTATTTTATGTAGGGTGTTGCATCCAATATAAACTGTTTAGACAATAACAAGAATTACCAAGATAATAAAACAAATCATTGAATTCTCATTTATAAAAATTGACGATGGTGACATCGCTTCGAAATAACTGCGTGCTGGCTCATAAAGATAACGTTAAAATGTGTACTACAATAACAGAAAATCAATTTGTTTAAGGGTTACCCAGTAGATCCAGTTATAAAGGAAATAGAAGCTATTGTATAATGCACAATTCTATCTATCATATGCGATATTACGCGAATACCATTTAGAATTACTGATGCCCTTGCCTTCTAGGAACTCTGGCTCCGCTACGATCTAGAAATTTGAAATAATAAACAGTAAATTTTAGATGAACTAAAATTGATAATTACAAATTCGAAGCTATAGAAAATGTATATGATAATTTTTAAAATATTTCGTTCATTATGAAAAAAAGATATACAATAATGATGCGGTTTAGTAACAGTATATTGAATGTATGTGAGATTGTGCAGTCAAGTAGTATATAATCGAATTTTCAATAAATATTTGACACTTATACTGAAGATTGAATTTTTAATATACTTAAATAAAATTTATAACGTTGAAAACATTACACAAATTCAATGTAACAGTTCTGTCATATAAAGTAAAGAGCTCTTGTCATCTGTAAAGCGATAGAATGGAATGAAATTAATAAACAAGGGTAACACGCACAAGTCAGATTGTGGAAATATTTATATAAAATTTGAAATTCAATTGATGGAATTCTTGTTCAGTGAACTATGAACAATTGCCTGTTTATTATTGCAATCATATATTCAATTATCCTATTAAATTTGATAAAACCTTTGAAAATTTATCCGCTATTAATTCGATAACTTTTATGTAAATTATAAACTCTATTATATTATTTTATAGGATATTTTCTTAGAATTAATGCAATATTAACATAAACCGTTCTAAACGAATATTATTGTGGCAATCTATTTAAAAATATGATTTCTCTATCACAGCTAGTGAATTTTTATAAAACTGGTTCTGTTGAGTAATCTGCATATAATGAGTAAGTGACATAATTAATAGTTAAATTGGTGGCTCTTATATTGTAAATAATTCGAATAGGTATATATTTAAAATTATGTCTAACGTATGTAGTATTTGTATACAAATTTTAACCCAAAAATCGCCTGGACTTCAATACAGCACTTGCAACCTTTCTTTTCATGCCAAATGCGTTGAGTTATCTAAACAACTTGATATAGCAAAAACATCCGCATTCATCTGGAATTCTTTATCATGCGGTGAAAAAGGCATCAATACTAATAATCATGCTAGTAGCAAATGTAAATAATGCGATTTAATTCCTGAACTTTTAAATATCGTTGAACAATTACGCCAAACCATCGATGAACTCAAATCAGAAATTAATTCGTTTGATGAACCCAATAAAAATGATAACATCGAACTGATAATAAGCAAAGTCGATGAACGACAAAAACAGGAAAAAATATTATTATTTTTAAATTAAAAGAATCCCAAGATGACATAAGCTCTACGCAATCTATATAAATAATTTACAACTTAATATCGATACAGTTAATATAAAAGCTCATCGAATTGGTAATAAATGTAATACATCTAGATCTCTAGTAATGACACTCAATTCTAAAGAAGGTGCAATTAAGATAATTACAAATAAGCGTAAAGTTTTCGTAATAAATAAAAATATTAGCATACATTTGGACCAAACAAAATTACAGCGTAATTATTTTAAATCTATAAATTTAACAAATAAAGGTGAACACTATATTCGATATGTAAACGGAGTGCCCACAATTACGTAATCAAAAAACTAAAGAACGTCAGTGTTGCACATGCTAATGTATAATTTCTTGCCAAGAACTTTAATATGTTTTCAGATATTATGATTCAAAAGGAATTTGATATTATTGGTCTTACTGAAACCTGGTTTCATGAAGAATTACCTACTGACTGTGTTGCGATAACTAATTTTCAGCTCATTAGAGCGGATAGACCTACAAGAGGTGGAACCTATCTTCGTACGCATTTCAATTATACCATTTTATATCAAAATTCCTGCTTTGAAAACGGTTTCGAGTAATTGTGGATTTAATTAATGTTTAACCAATTTAATTATAGTGTTGGTGTCTGTTATAAACAACTTAGTGCTTGTAATCAGCAAATGTTAAGTGAAATTAGTGAATTATTAGATGAGTTATATCCAAAAGTAGATTACCTTATTCTGGTGGATGCTTTTAATCTAGATTTGCTAACAAACAATTTATATTGTAGAAAATTCCCCTTTATCCTAGAAAATTATAATCTAACTCGGTGATAGATGTCCCTACAAGAATAACTAACAATAGTGCTACGCTTATTGACTATTTATGTATTAGTAATACCTTAATCCGTAACATTGCTGAAATCAGAACCATTAATTTATGTAATATCACTGATCGTATGTTATCTTATGCTGTTTTACGTAACATCCTAGATCATCCAATAAACACTGTAACATATCGCAGACATCATAAAAATATGGACATTGATGCCTTCTGTGCTGATACTAGCACTTTAGATGTGGAATATGCTTCTTTGGGAAGTGAAACTTGATTTGTTAAATCAAAAGATTTTGTATCTGTTCAACATTTACGCTCCTTTAGTTAGATATAAAACTTGCAAACCTAAACATAAATCACTACCATACATACATTACATAAGGAAAATGATTAATTTGAAAAACAAAGCGCATAGAAAATACTGTAGAATTAAAACAGAAAGAAATAGAAACTATTATGTATAATTACGTAATTACGTAAATCAAGCCATTAAAACAGGAAAAAATGCAAACACAAATTCACTGTTTTTAAGGTGCAAAACAAATTCTGGTGAGTTATGGAAAAACCTTAGAAATCTAGGTGTAAGTAGTGGTAAGCATAAAAATATAAACAATTTAAATTTACCCCAAAATTTAAGATGGCACTAATAATTATTTTAAAAATGTAGGGGATATTTCTACAGTTGACAGTAACTTAATTGACTACCACAAAACAAATAAATTAAATTTTAAACCAAAATTAAATTTTAAAGAAGTAACAAAAGAAGATATTCGAAGAATGGTAGGTACAATTAAATCAGAAGCAATCGGATATGAAGGAATTTTATTGAAAATGCTAACTAGTATTACCATATTGTATAGAAGTACTAGTAAACATCATTAATACATCGATTAAAACGGGAGTTGTCCGTAATGCATGGAAAACGGCAGTTATTAAGCCTTTACCAGACTGCTTTATTAAAAGTTACTAATGATATAAATACAGCGTTAGATGATTATCAAGTAACATTTCTAGTACCTTTAGATCAAAGCAAAGCATTTGATTAAGTAAGCTTTGAATTACTAATGTCAATGTTACATTTCATTAGGTTTAGTAGAAGTACTTTGTCCTGGTTCTACGATTATCTTACAGATAGAACACAAGCGGTATATATAAAACAATGAATTTTCTAATCTCGCCAACATCATTTATATGCTGACGATATTCATACACTATGCAAAATCAACAGTGACTTGAGTAGCCTTAGTCTCTGATGCACCAGAAATGGTCTACGTTTAAACCCAGATAAGGCGGTAGATATGTGCTTCTGTAGTTCAGATAGAAAAATTGCCATCCATCTTCAATCTAATAGATTAAATACAAACGATACTTTTCTTTTGTATTCTGTGAATATTATCTTAAAATATATTTTACTAGTTTGACGGTACTAAGGAATTGTAGCATACTTTTACCTTTAACAGTACATTTACTGTATTAGGGTTACTAAAATGTGAAGCAGCTGGTTGTACTCCCGGCTACACCTTTTCCACAAAGGCATATCCCACAAGTTATATTATTTAATACAAAAAAACCTTCAAAATCTTCAAAACAGGTTTAATAATAAATTAAATTACCCTAGAGGGTTTTAGTTTTAGTTCTCATATGATTACATTGGCAACTATTTACATTATGTAGTCATTTATTTAGTAAATTACAAATAGTGCCATAATTATCAATGCTTATAATTTAAATCTTTGGCTGACTATAAAGAAAATCAGTGATTACTTATTTCATATTATAATATAGGAAGGTTACCTCGATTTAAGATTTATCAGTTATAAAACTTTAGATTATGGTTATACTGGTATGTTGATTTTAATGGTGTATTAACCAACAACTATTTATTCTTTAACATAATACTATGTTGAAAAAGAGGTCCCCTTTATACGAACTGTTTTCAGAAAATAAATAAATGATTCGGGATTATGGCCATTTTTTAGCATTTAGGTAAATATTTCAAAACAGAAAAACTATACAAGAGAGATGATAAATAATGACAGAGCTATCTATTGTTTATATTAGGAAGTATTTTAATATTAATAAAATAAAGAATAGATTTCTCCTAAAATGGTACGAATTTCAAAAATTGATTCGGCATAAGTGAAAAGCCATGAAAGTGTAATATGATCAATTCTAAGGCTTCTCGCCAAAAGATTTTTAACCTAACTAAATAGGTAAAAATACAAAAGTTTGCATTTCCAAACAGCGTGACACAGCACCATCAGACCAATAGCTCCGCCCTAGTGGGACTCATCAGTGCTGGGTAGCTGGTCACGCTGGCTCAAAATGCAAAAGTTCCTTTTAAACAGATCCACTTGTGTGGGTATCGATGATAAATACTGGCAGAGCCATCTGTTGTTTATATTAAGAGGTATTTTAATATAAATAAAATAAAGATAAGATTCCTCCTAAAATGGTACGAATTTTAAAAGTTAATTCGGCACAAGGAATCTCTTCTTTATTTTGTTTAGATTGAAATACCTCCTAATATAAATAGTAGATGACCCTGCCATTATGTATCATCGACACCCACACAGATTTATGTGTTTAAAAGGAACTTTTGTATTTTCAACCAGCGTGTCCAACCACCCAGCACTGATGAGCCCCACTAGGGCGAAACCATTGGTCTGCTGCTGGCGTGTCACGCTGTTTGGAAATTCAAACTTTTGTATTTTTACCTATTTAGTTAGGTTAAAAATCTTTTGGTGAGAAGCCTTAGAATTTTTCATATTACAGTTTCATGGTTTTTCACTTGTACCAAATGAATTTTTAAAATTCGTGCCACTCTAGGAGAAATAATTCCTTTATTTTATTTATACTATACAAGAAATTTAAAAAAACTATTTTTTTACCTTTTTTTACAAAACCTGCTCAAAATGCACACGGTGTTTGTTTAGAACTTATTTTAAAGTTTGTAGCATCCGTAACAATATAAATCTTTAACTTAAATGCGCAACGATCGCTATAAAATGTACGTATCCAAGTATCAAGGTTGAAACGAAGCTATATTTTTTGTTGTTGTTATACAGAGTGATTGCGTATGGTTCTCGGTACCGCCTTTTGTATATTATGTATCAAGCTTAAACGTATAGGTGATTTGCCGCATACCAGGATAACTTTTTAGTTTACCATCTATTCTACGTTACTATCATATCTGCCATTTGCATCTGTCAACCTTTGGTTTTCAAACATTATCTGTTTTTACGTTATTCTTCTCAATTTACTCAATTACTAATTAAAAAACAGTTGTTTCCACAAATATTATATTAATGTTCATTTTTATTTGGTAAGTTTTGTCCATACAATTATTACATTTTACAGAATGAAAGAGTTCGGAAAGTAATGGACACAATTTTAGAAAAATTTTCAGAGGCGACCAGGGATCGAACACTGCCTTCCAGATTTGTACTCTGGCGTGTTCACCACTACACTATCGCCTCAGTCTGAAGTAGTGAACACGCCAGAGTACAAATCCAGAAGCCCGGGTTCGATCCCCGGTTGCCTCTGAAAATTTTTCTAAAATTGTGCCCATTGCTTTCCGAACTCTGTTATTCTCTATTTGTCTGCTGTACCGCAATTAGGTATTAAGTCGTGTATTAATATAATTTAAATTAATACACAATACCTTTCCTTAATTTTTATTAGATTTTAATTTGATGTCATTAATTTAAGGTTAAATAATGCCGTTTTCGGAGGAGCATAACAAATTTATTGTGGAAGCTTACTTTCGCAAAGGAGAACGTGGACCTAATGGTGAATGGAAATATTCAATTATTGTTTGTAGAAAGTAATTTCACGAAAATTTTAAATATTTGGAATTTAATGAAGATGCATTTACAAGACATGTAAACCGCCTTATTACACTATTTAGAGACATAGGAAGTGTTTGCAAAGCGCATTCAACTGGACGATCTACTGTTTTAACAAATGAAGTATTGGAAGATATGCAACAACGTTTAGAAGTCAGTCCTAATAAATCTTTACGCAAATTATCAGCACAAATAGCTTTGTTGAAATAGAAATATGCATTTATAAACAATTGCACTTTTTGTTAATAGGTTTATCCTACAGTAGTTTCTGCAATGCAACAAAAAAGCTACATATACATCCATATAAAATCTCCATAAGGCATGAATTGCTAGCCCATGGTTTCGAGAAACGCCTACAGTTCGGAAGATGGTTCTATAATAACCTTAACAATGATGATATTTAAATATTAGCTTTTTCTCAGGCGAAGCTTCTTTTCATCTTAGTGGTTACGTTAATTCCCAGAATTAGCATATTGGTCAACAGAAAACCCTCATTAGTTCATAGAAACACCTTTACAACCTATTAAAATGGGGATTTGGATTGCAATTCCAAGAAGACGTATAGTTAGTCCCATATTTCTCAATCAAAATCTTAATTCTAAGCAATATCGAACTAGCCTGTTGGAACCTTTTATTGAACAATTCTACGATGGCGAGTTATAGCGTGGGTGTTTCCAATATGATGAAGCTACGTGTCACGCCGCAAATCAAACTTTACGTTACTTGGAACTATATTTTGGAAATCGTTCAATTAGTAAAAATTTATGGCCACCCCGGTCACTAAACCTTTCGCCTTTAAATTTTTCTGTTTGGTTATTTGAAAAATACAGTATTTCAAAATAGGTTGCATACATTACATAAATTAGGAGATGCAATTACTCAGGAAGTGAACAATACAACAGAAGAAACCCTAGTAAACATTTTTAATAATGTAAAAATCGAATAAATTTGGGTATTTAAGTGAATGGACATCATTTTGAACATCTATTTTAGTTATAGATTGTGCACTAGTGTAGGTTTAATAAAGTAAACTAGTATTTAGTTACCTTTAACGTAGTGCACATAACTGTACATTTAACAATAAACTGTAGTCTATAAAATTTTAATGATAAATAAGAAAATTATATAATTTTTAGTACCTTTTGAAGGTCTATATTGTACTAGATTAATCTAAACATCACCTTCAGTTAATGTGTATGTAAAGAAAATAAATAAAATCATTAAAATTTATTTATTACTAAAAGATAAATTATTCTTAACCACAAAATATATAGATAACATTTGACAAGTAAATTAAAATAAGGTAACAATAAAGTCAATTCACATTTCATTAACAAACACAAGTAACGTCTCTTTAAATTTATCTTTACGATGCTAGCTGTATGTGCTTATTTATCTTCTAAGAATAAAAATAAGTGTTCATCTATAACTACGTAGTTATTTATTGGGATTTTAGGAGATGTTGATGTATTTATTAATAAATGCACAATTCGGGTTAATCTCATTAAAAAATATACTTGGGCAAAACTGCTCAAAATTTTGGGAAATTTCCAGTAACAAGTTTTTGATTTTAAATTGTGTTTGGTGTAAATTCTAAAAGTAATACCTACAAATTTTAATTGCACTACATTAATTTGGAAAATTCCATTTTTAACCAGTAGCCTTTTTGAACATATATACAAGTAAATCTACTGTACTCTTGCAAAACATTTATGTTTCTTGGAAAAATCCAGGGATTAACATTATTATATTAGTAATCTAATGTAGGAAGCTTTGCTTCATTTGCCTAGATTACATTAGAATGCTTCTGGAACACTTGTCTTCATGATGATTTAAAAAAAAAACGCACTAGAAGGAAACAGTGTACAAGTGTACAAGGTAATCATTATGCGATAATGCTAACCTCAAAAATCTATCTCACAATGTTAATAAGTTAGAAATGATGTTAGGATGTAATATTGTAACTCAATTTAAATCCCATTTACTGTAAACTGCAAAAATTGAAGTCAAATTCCTAAAATAACAATAATGCCAGAATTTTGATAATTATTTGAACGTAAATTTAATTACAGCGTTAGAGTTTATTGACAGGCATACTATGCCAAATCAACACCACTACAATTGCTGAACGGCACTTAGTAGTTTGGTGCAGCAAATCTAAAAGGCAGCACGGTCAACCATATAAAATCACACTGTATATGCATTATGTCAAAATTGCAGAGAAAATTAAATATTTCTTTCAAGATTATTTTTATTCAAACAAAAATTGCTAACCCATAAAAGAAATTAGAAACATTGGTCCTTCGAGATCCCGAATGAATATTTAAAATGTTTACAAGTTTGGAAATTTCACCGTATGTAAATAATGGTTGTTCAATGGCTGCGTAGCATGGCATGGTTAGATCTATCATATTTGCGTGGTCATAAATAATAGGCGTAAGTCATCTATATTTCTCTTCATTCATAAATTTACCATACATCCCTTAAAACTGATTACGTATCGATTTATTTGCTTATTGTGTTATGCTTATAAATTTATTTACATATATGTTTATCGCTCACTTGTGTTAATTGGTAGTTTGCATTGCCGCAAATTAATAAAATGTCAAGTAAAGAAAATATTAAAAATCTAATCAAACATCGCGCTACATTAAAGTAACGCTTTGTCAAAAGGAGGGTTTTATAATTACAAACACGGTTGAAATTGAAGTAGATCGTAGATTAGAATCAATTTCTAAAATTTTGGTTAAATTCGGGGATATTCAGGCCGAATTAGAAACAAATATTGGCGATGATGAGCTTCCGGAACAATTTTACTATAGGCAAGAATTCGAGGAACAATTTTTTTGAGTTAAAAGCAAAGGTGCAAGGTTTATTAAATTCGTTCAACCTAAAATTGGCTCCGATTAAGCAGTAGGATAATGATAGCATTAATGGCAGTGTTGCTTCCTCCAGGGGGAGTCTAGCACAACGATGTTATTTATCAGGTGTTAAATTGTCCACGTTACAAATTCCTCAATTCACCAGTAGTTATGACTCATGGCTCGAATTTAAAGATACCTTCATTTCCTTAATTCATAGTAATGTAGATTAAATTTCATTACTTGAGGGTCCTTGAGAAAAGAATCGAAACAGGTGATAAAGTCACTTGACATTAGTGCAAGCAATTATGAGCGTGCTTGGCAATTGCTTAACGACAGGTACGAAAATAAAAGGTTGTTGATTAATAACCACATAAAGGCGTTGTTTGGCATACAAAGGATTCAATCGGAATTTTCGAAAAACCCACGCATTTGTTCGGAAAACGTTGTAAGAATTTAGGTTCCTTAGAGATGTTAGGTCAACTAATTGACAAATGGGATACGCTAATCATTGATATAGCAAGTTTAAGGATAGACAGCGTCACATAACGTAATTGGGAGCAACATCAAAGCCTATCCGAACCTCCAACTTTGAAGGAACTGAAGGAATCTCTTAACAGGAGAGCAGACTTCTTAGAAAGTTTGGAGCTTAAACAGTCTAGTGCAAAAACAGTAATCAATCCAAAATTTAGGGAAACCTCACGGATTGTTGATCGCTAAGCAAGGTCATTGCTCAATTTGTCAAGCAGAACATTAAGTATACAATTGTCGTGATTTGTTGTCGATGTCTATAAAGAACCGAGTAGAGCGAGTCAATGCATTACATCTATGTTTAAATTGCCTACGCCCTGGCCATTTTCTAAGTAAATACACAAGTAAATCCCTGTGCAAGGAGTGCAAATCGAAACAAGCACACTTCTTCATTTCCGAGTTAATTTTGAAGGGTCTAAACAGTAAAGGAAATGGTTGAGAGCAACGTTAGCCTGTGCACAAATTACAAGGATTTTTCATCACTGTTGGGAACAATTTTCGTCGCTGCATACGGTAACCGTAATAAGCTACACAATAGCAGAGCAGCTTTGGATTGCGGTTCCCAACCTTCTTAGGAACTTTTTGAAAGATTATCACATACCACGGTTTGTCAGAAATGTGAAGTTAAGATCCAATCTTCTCATAGCTCTTTCAGTTTGAGATTGAACTGTTTGGTCATCTCAGGTATTGCAAGTTCGATTGCAGAACAGTCATTCGCTCTGTCGTCCTTCAATATTTCGAGTCACAGTCGTTTGGCAGACCTATTCTTCAGTAAGTCAAGACAAGTTGACTTACTAATAGTTGCTGATGTTTTCTGGACTCTATTTTACACAGCGAAAATCAATTTAGGTCGCAATCTTCCGATCTTACAAAAGACAAAGTTCGGATGGATTGTGGCAGGACAATTAAGTAATGGCGATAAATTATCTTCAAGGTGAAATCTCGCTCGTGATTCATTATTAGATCAACAGTTCAACCAATTTTAGAATTTCGAGGAAAATTATCATCTAATATAGCCTGGTCAAAGGGAGAGCTAGAATGCGAAGAGTTCTTCAAACAAACGGTTTCTCGTGACGAGTTTAGTCGATTTGTAGTATATATGCCCTTGAAGGATAGCTCAAGTTTGCTCGATGAATCAAGGTCATGTACAATAAATCGGCTACTGAGTCTTGAACGCAAGTTTGAACGCGATCCTTTCTTCAAAAGGAGATATTTTAGTTCATGAACGAGTACATCAGGTTAAATCATATGTGCGTGGTTAACACTGAAGCGGCGGAGGATATTGTATGGTACCTTCCACACCATGGTGTTCTTAAGGAATACAGTGAATCAATAAAACTTCGAATCGTATTTGATGGTTCAGCTTCAACATCTAGCAGTTACTCATTCAATGATCTACAATATATCGGTCCCACAATTCAAAAACGATCTAATTTTCATTCTATTGCTTTTTCGATAACATACATTCGTTGTTTCAGCTGACATGGTCAAAATGTATCGTCAAATATTGATACACCCAAGTCAACGTTACTTACAAAGAATTTTATGGCAAGAGAATTGTTCGTAACCGATCATTACTTACAATTTAAACATGGTTACATATGGCACATTGAGTTCTCTATATCTGGAGATAAGATCTTTATTTGAAGTCTTAGAAAAGAATAAATACGCATTTCCTATGGCAACGGAGATCTTTAGACGAGATTTTTACGTCAATGATCTTTTTACAGGTGTAATTCAATTGAAATGCTGCAACAGATATGTACGAACAGATGTCAGTTGTGTTTTACAAGACGCTCAATTCGAATTAAAGACTTGTATTTCAAATGTTCCATCAGTATTGAACGATATTGGTTCATCAAAATGGCCGCAACACAACGTGAGTGCTTTAGGCAAAAGGAATCTTTCTAAAACATTAAGAGTTGGTTGGTTTGCAAGTTTGGGCTGCTTTCTTGACGGCATTCCGGTGAATAAATCTTCAATTCAAAGAATCACTAAACGGTCGATTTTATTCGAAATTGCTAAAATCTTTGACCCACTAGGGTTACTTGCACCAGTGGGTTATAATTGCAAAATATATTTTTCAAGGGCTTTGGTGTGTTAAGTCGTCTTGGAATGAAGCCGTTCCGTCAGATCTGAATTACAATTACATTTCGAAACGGATTGTCGGCATTAGGTACTTTTCAAATTCCAAGTTCAGTGCTTCTACCTGGGGCGACCCGTATAGCACTTCACGGTTTTTCTGATGCCTGTATGATGTCCTATGGAACATGTATTTACCTCAGGTCAGTTCAGCCAGATGGAACAGTTCAGGCGAGAGTGTTGTACGCAAAGGGCAAGGTCAGTCCTCTAATGTCGTTAACAATGCCTCGTTTAGAGTAATGCAGTGCCCTAATATCATGTCGAAGGTCACGTTGTCGTTGAAAGTAAACATCAAAGCCGTTAACTTTTGGCGCGATTGCACGATTGTGATTGGTTGGACCAAAATAGAGCCTAACAAGTTGAGCTTATTCATTAGTCATCGTGTTGCAGAAATTCAGATACTTAGCGGTAGCATTCGATGGTTTTATGTTGCTTTGCATGACAATCCTGAAGATGTACTATAACTCCAGGTATCAGTCCACTAAATTTGACCAACTCAAAGTTATGGTGATTTGGGCCTTCATGGTTGTCTTCTCAAGAATTACTGGTTGAACAAAGCCCAGACTTGCATTTAGATTTCTTACAAGAACTAAAACAAGCAAAACAATGTTCGTTTGCATATACTAACGTTGAATTGAGCACAGAGTTATGTAATAAATATTCGCAGACTTCCAAATTAATACGAATTTATAGCCGACTGTTTAAGATTATTATATAGTGTTAAGGATATAAATGATGTAATTAGTACCAGCGAATTAGATAGGGCAAAATTACGAATCATTAAATTAATACAAGGAAAATCGTTTTCAAAGGAATGCCGGATCTAAAAAGAACACATTTTGTTAACCATAAGGGTAAATTATTTCCGTTGTCTCCATTTTTACATTCCAACGAACTGTTAAGAGTTGGTAGTTGATTTAAAAACGCTTATTATCCATTTGATAAGATTCATCCGATTGTATTACCACCACATTGCTTCACCAAATTACTGTTTATCAAGATTCATCAAAGACTACTTCATGGTAGCCCACAACTTATTTTGACAGCAATCCGCGAAAATTATTGGCCTAAATCAGGCAGCACTTTAGCAAGGAAGGTTCTTGAGAATGCGTTCGGCGCGCATGAGCAAATTCAAGGCCAATTCATTCAATCATGGGAGATTTTCCTCCAAGTAGAGTCATACCATCGCTTCCATTTTATAAGGTTGGCATCGATCCTCTTATGATAGCTTTGAAAAGAGATCGAGATCACAGATTGTTTAAGAGTTATATTTGTATTTTATATGCATGTGTAGGAAGTGTGTACATTTAGAAGCGGTTTCTGGTTTAACCGCTGAGGCGTTCATGATGACTTTAAAGAGATTTATTGCTCATCGTGACAAACCTACTGATATTTTTAGTGACAATGGCACTAATTTTGTAGGGGCCAACAATGAGCTTTCTGAAATTCAGGACGTGGTAGCGGGAGAAGGTAAATATATCCAGAAATGCAAGTTGGATCAAGGTATTAAGTGAAATTTCACTCCTGCTAGATCTCCACACTTCGGACGTTTATGGAAAGCCAGAATTCATAGCGTAAAATACCATTTTAAGCGTGCTGTAGACAATGCACATTTAACCATTGAAGAGTTCCAAACACTTCTAATACAAATAGAATTAATTTTAAAACCGCGCCCTGTTTCCTATCTATTGTCCAATCCTAACGACCCGATGTCATTAACTCCAGATCATTCCTTAATTGGCCGTCCACTAACTGGGGCGCTAGAATTATATCTGTTGAACCAAAAAACCTGTTGGTTATCGCATTACCAACACTTGCAACAAATTCAACAACATTTCTGGGCTCCTTGGAGGAAGGAATACCTTTCGGAATTACAACAACGCTACAAATGGCACTCATCAAACCATAGTCTGAAGTTGAATGATCTGGTCATTCTCAAGGATGACAATCTAAAACCACTCACCTGGAAAGTACGTGAAGAAGCTGTATCCTGGGCCAGATGAACAAACTCATGTGGTTTCAGTCTGAACAGCAGCGAGTGTCGTGAAGCGTTCAATACCAAAATTGTGTCCACACCCTGTGAAAGTGGACATTAGTGATAAGTAGTGTCTATGTACCATTTGCTGACTATTATAATATTTTTCGATCCTTTATTGTACATTTTGCATTTGTTACATTGTGAAATAATTGATTTCGACATTGGTAATGTTTACAGTTCCATCACATAAATGTATAATGAAGGATGCCCCTTCATTACGAGCGCGACATGTTTAGAACTTATTTGAAAGTTTTTAGCATCCTTAATAATATAAATCCCTAACCTAAATGCGCGACGATCGCTAGAGAATATACGTATCAAGTATTAAGAATCAAGGTTGGTACGAACCAATTTTTTGTTGTTGTTATACAGGGTGTATACGTGACCTGTCCTCAAACCTTGCAGACATATTGTTTGATGCAAAATAAGAAAAATAATTCATATAAACATATGTCCGCAACTATATCGTTTACGAGATATAAGCAATTTAACATTCAAAAATACGAATTAATTGGTTCCATGTTAAAAAGAATGAATAATAACAATAAACATCAAAGTAACTTTCCGAAATGGCCACCTCCAACTGCGATGCACCCTGAAACGCGTCTTCTCGTCGATTCTCGCACACGCCCAAAAATTTCTGCAGTATGAAGAATATTTTGGAAGCCTTCTTCAATGCGTTCTCGAAGGGCCTGTATGTTAGGAATTGGAATAGTATCATAAATCAATGTTTTGAGGTGACACCAAAGAAAGGAGACCGGCGGATTGTAGTCGGGAGGTCTGGTAGGCCAATTAATCGGCTCAGCTCTATCAATCCAATGATTTGGGCACCTGGCATTGAAAAATTCTCTTTCTGTTCGACTAAAATGTGGCGGGGCATGCATAAACCAGGAATGAAGACTAGCTTCCAATGGAACACCCTCTGAGAGTTTTGGCAAATTGTCCTCCAGGAATCGCCTGTAGGTTTGTCCATTAATTATTTGTGGTAAAAAGAAAGGATTAATCAAATTATCGCCTATTATACCTGCCCAAACACTACGGGAAAATTGTTGCTGATGCTAAGATTGAACCACGACGTGACGAATTTTTATTGAATATTGGTAATTGTTATGGTATTTCATAATAGCATTTTCGTAAATTTTGCTTCATCAGTGTAAAGAATTTAAAATTGAAAATCAAGATTAAGACATTGTTCTAGAAACCAATTGAAAAGAATTACTCTCAGTTGAAAGACACCTAAGGGTGCCTATAGTGTCTGTACATGGTATGGAAGTAAAAGTTGCTCTCTAAGAGCTTTCCACACTGTCTTGTGAGACACTTGCATATGTAACGCTACATCCCTAGTGCTACTTTCCGGATTTTCTTCAAATCTGTGTAAAATCTCCTCCTCTAAATTTGAATGCATACTGTTCTTTATGCAAATTTACTTGTTTCTCGCAAGCGACGATGAATACAAGATAATGTTTTTTATCAGCAATGCATCTTTGAGGAAACGATTGTATGTACAGACTTCGTGCTTTACTGATATTTCCATTTGCGCGACCGTACATAAAATGTATGTTGGTCATCTCAACATTTGTCTAACGTTGGTTCATTTGAGATGATTAAATTAGCAGCAGATAAGTACTAGCATATATCACTGAAACAGTTTTTGCTATCAATTGTTTTATTAAGTAACTTGAAATGCTAGATCTAGTAAAACAAGAAAAAAACCAGTTTACAAAGGGAACTAAACAATGATTTGTGTAATTTTGCTGTCAAAGCAATATTCTAGTAAGGGTATAATGCAAGTAAACTATAAATAAATCTTAGAAATGAAATCATTAAGAATCGGATTTTGTTCTTGCTTATATTTCGCAAACGAAGAGGTTGTGGACATATGTTTATATAATTTATTTTACTTAGTTTGGATCAATGATTAATCTGTAAAGTTTGAGGACGTCACGTGTACACCCTTTATATGCATTATGTCAAAATTACAGAGAAAGTAAAACTATTTCTTTCAAGATTATTTTAATTCAAACAATAATTGCTAACCCATAAAGGTGGTTGCAACACAAAAGAAATCAGAAGTAGTGTTCTTTTTAATTGAATAGTATTCGTAAAAGGTGCAAAAGTCAACAAAAATACACAGAAACTTGGAAGCATTACAACTGAACTTAAAATATGAACGATAATCGTAAAAGGAAGCATCAAAGCAAATTTATTCGATACCACTCCAACATCAGGTAGGTAATGAATTCAACCAGCATTACACCACGCCATATCGTCGCGGTGCCAAACTTTCTTGATCATAGCAAGAAATTATATTTAATTTTATATACCTGTATATCATTTTATCTTGCAACAACTCATCAGCACTACACATTTACATATCTCTTAAATAAACTAAAAGTAAATGTATTAAATGCTTTTAATAGTAGCACTAATAAAATAAATACGGCTATCAAGCTAACAGGGTATTGAGCAATAGCATATGCAGAAACTAAAAAATAAGACAAAATTAATGATATGGGAAATGTTCAAAACGTTTTCAGTTTTCTTTATCGCACGATGAACCTTAGCATTGAATTTATTACACGCGATAGCATAATAGGAAATTTCCCTGAATTAATGATAAATATCTGTTTACCTTACTCCAAAAAGCAAATTCAGCGAGGAAAGGTTGGGACTATGCGCCGGTGCCAGCAAAAAATCAACCGTACCTAAGCTCGATCGCGGTCTAGGCCTACTTAAATGGTGCGTTGTACGTAATATCTTACAAGTAGGACTATCGGACAAGCAAAATCTTAAGTAAGTAAGTAAGTATAAAAAATGTTCTGGAACAATCCAAAGGTTCCATATAACTAAGACAGATGACGCAATCACAAATGACTCATTATTGTAACTGATATCTATCTAAACCATTTCAAGGTCAACAATGAGCAATGGCATTTGAATGTATTATATCAGCATTATGATTAATTTTATTCATGACTAATATGGAATGTCTCGATATTTTTCCCTATATAAATAGCAAATCAAGATACTTTGGTTTTAGCTTTAATTAGAATCTCGTCTTTTTAAGTAGCTGTTTTAAAATAAATAGTGATATAAACGTTTATTTTAATGTACGGAAAATTTAATGCTTAAGTAATTACGTGTAAATAAATAGTTGTAATTTAGTGAATATAAGTAAAGGTTTCTAAAATAATTAATTGGTATAGTTACAATAAATTAAACCAGTAAATAATATTTATAATGATTATTCACCGTCTCGTCGTAACTTTTAATTTATTGGTTTCGGATACCATTAAATTTACAAGCTTTTATTAGAAAATGTTCAGCATTCTGCTTAAGTTCTGAGAACATACAAGAGTAGCTTGAAAACTTTATAGCTTGATGTAGAACACTGGGTGCATGATTTCTGTGTATAGATGAATAATCATTAGAATATTTGTAAAATTTCCCGATAATATTGCAACTAGGAACTTTTCTGCATTTTTAATGTAAACTGTCTTCTCTGCATTTAAATTTAGCTTACCAATTTTTCACCATTATGTAGAAAATACACAATATTTCTGAATTGCGTCTTCATGGATGTGATTCCCTCAAAACCTTTCCTTTTGCAAAATTTGACGGCATTTTACGTTTTGTATTTCTTATATATTCCACAAAAAAGAATCAGAAAGGTCTCTAATTGGTATATTAATGAGAAATGTGATGTTGCAAAATTCATTTCACACAGTGACTATTGTAAGCAGTTAATAGACAGTAAGCGAACACGTAATTTCGACCATAAATTGATTGTAAAACATTGTTGAAAATTTATGTTGTATCAGTTCCGTTCTGTACGGACACTTTGGCAAATTTCAAAAATATGTGAAGAATATTTAAACAAGGAGTAACATTGTAAATTTTACATCTTGTCAAGCACAAATCGAAGAGAGATGAAAAACACTTATATAAAAGATTTACTGCTAACCCTTGTTTAAAAAAGATTGTTCATGCGCTTTTTTATTTTTTAAAATTTATATATGTTTATCTTTTAAACTAATCCACCAGTTTATTGGTCCTTCAACTAGTAGCAACATCAGTTATGCAATATTGTTTTTATTAATTACATATGATCGAGCCTGTATACTTTCTGAATGTCATTAATTAATGAGAAATTCTACATGTATTAATGAAACACATTCAAAAATCACGGATCTAGTGATACTCTTTTACTTATTTAGTAAGGAATTTTGTGAATAGTGATAAAATTAGATTAAGCTAAATTTTCAAAATGTTTTAATTAGTTTCTAACACGT
Organism: Phrixothrix hirtus; assembly: GCA_024586415.1. Classification (NCBI taxonomy): domain Eukaryota; kingdom Metazoa; phylum Arthropoda; class Insecta; order Coleoptera; family Phengodidae; genus Phrixothrix; species Phrixothrix hirtus. The sequence goes on along the minus strand of JAHWXV010259968.1, from coordinate 3,614 downwards.
TTAGCAAATTAAATTATCTTTACATTTGCTAATTATTTTTGTTGCTTAGAAAATATTGAATTAGGTATTTTCGCAATAAACTTTAACATATCTTATCTAAAGTTTTAACCGCTAGAGAATTGTTTATAATGTAATTATAGGAGTTCAAGTTAACTGTACAATTAAGTAGCTTAAAATTTATTATGTAAATGACCCAAAATTTCCTTGTTATTAAGTTTGATGATCCAACAAAATACAATTAATTTTAATATATTTAGCTTGCCTGGGACCCGATTACAATTACAGCATAAAACCAAAGTATATAATAGTACATTATTTAGCCTCTTAAAGGCTATAACATGACTTTCCTTCTTCGTTTAATATAAACTTGGGTACCATTTGAATATATTCCATAACAAATGTTAGTAACAGCGCAAATAAATCAATCATAACATCTACTAACGATCCCCTTTGCAGCTATTAAAAATTAGGATTAGTAAAAGTTAGTCAATAATAGTCAAATCTATCATAAATTATGATTTATAATGAATAAGTTTGGCAGTTCATGCAAACGTCTATACAGGAACCACTTATTATCAAGTTCAATTAAAATCGAACAACTCTATGGGTCTACTTAAAGTAAACAAACACAATTCAACTTCTATGTTATTACACCTATTTATTGCAATAAAAATGATAATTAAATTATTTTTGTTTCAAATAAAGACTGTTGACTGATAATTATATATAAAGTGTACTGAAATTCTAACTCAAACTTTAGTTTCAATAGTTATTATTACAGCTTTTCGAATTAGGTAAAGCATAGTATTCTTACCCTTACTTAAACAAGTTTCGACTTATGCTTGAAAAACTACAGATATTTCAAATGCAATCAATAGAACATATTTTAGAAAGCTGATTTATTACTGTACATGGTTTAAAATAATACACATCATCTTTAGAATACAAAAAGCTTAAACCTTCGTAAAATCTGGTTAAAAATAAAAAGAGCTGTTTTTTCCATTTTCATGCGAAGTGAATTAAAACGTTATTAACGTGCACAGTACCAACTATTAATAATTCGTAACATATCCACTATTATTAACTGCAGCTTTTAATCGTCTTGGCATAGACGCAACTATTTTTTTTGTAACAAAATTTAATTTTTTCTCATTCATTGATAATGTGATTTCGCAACTCCATTTTCGGAGTTACATTACAATTTCTAACTCATCATTTTAACATATCCCATAGATGTTCAATGGGATTTAAATCTGATAATTGGGGAGGCGTTGCAAATTTCTTTGGAACGTTGTACGGGCTTCTGCTTTGGATCGCAATCGTGCTGGAAAATGTATAATCTTGAAAATCCTAATTACTCCTCACTGTTTACAAAAAGCTTTTTAAAGTATTTAAATAAACATTTTGATCTATTGTAGTATCAATAAATTGCAAATCACTCGCCCCAATTGCCGACAGTAGCAGTAGCAGTGAGTTGCCATCACCGTGTATAATTATCAGTCACACATTTTCTTTTTTTAATGCCTGATTATCTTTTTTCGTATTTTGGTATGGGCATGCACTAAAATTAGTTTATTTTTGTTTCTTTACTAAAAATATCGTTCTATCAAAAGTCTGGTGATTTTGATACAGTTTTTGGCGAATTCCAATCGTTTATTTCTGAAGTAAACGGTTTTATTTAAGCGGTTCTTCCTCTGTTCAAAGCACTCTGTATAGTTTGGGGGTTTATAGTCACTGATTGTTCTATCAATTGAGTGGTTGCTTAACTTGCACTTAATTTAGGATTTTTACGTGTCCTTTTCGGAATCTGACGTTCATCATAACTATTTGCCTCTTTTGGATAATCTTTCCTAGGCTTTAGTTTTGATGACCCTATTCCTTTATAATTATTAACAATATATTATCCACTTGCACGTGATTTCTCAATGATTTCTCCTATAGGTTTATTTTCTTTTTAAAATTTTGCAATGATATGGCAGATCACCTGTCTAGTTTGACAGTTTTTGGCCTTCATTTTAAAAAAGTAAACGTTCCACATTGTGATCTAATACAAGTAATCACTGCGTAGCTTATTGATTTAACAAATAAACCAAGTGAATTCATAAATAACGTGTAATATTAGATTTAAATACCTGTAACCTGCTAACTATATGAAAACTTTTGTGATACATTTCTACCTGGTTTCTAATATTTTGGGTTTTTGTATTAGATTAGTTATTCCTTTTTCCAAATTTTCTATGATGTACATTGAAACCACAATACAATCTATTAGTTTCAATATATCCTTAAACCTATAGTACATCTTTGTTAACTAACCATTTTATTTTTTTCCTTTAGCTGTATGGAAACTTCTCTAAATAAGTGTATGTAAATAAATAGTTTACATTTAAAGCGCAACATCTACGGTCTCAGTTACTCAGAAGAACAAGTGTATTTATTTTGACGTTCAATGCTTATAATTGACTGCATTCTGTTTAACCCCCTTACACAATCAGAATCTGCAGACAAATACTATATAATAAGCTGGAATTCTTCAATATAAAGACATTGTTTATTAAGGCTGGTCTCCGTTGTAGGGCAACCGAATTGTAAGAATCCACTATTCCTTTATTTAAAACCACATATTTTGCTAACGAGCAAAAATTTTATAAGTGCTATGCACAAGTTTGTTGTTGTAGTAGCAATCGATTTATACATCAAAACCATGGACGCAAGACGTAATTTGTAATCCTAGCTAATTAAAAAGACGTGCATTAATAGTTTGCTAAAGCTCAATAACTCCCTAATTCTTAGAAATAAAAGTAATATTTAGGATAAATACAGTGAATCACATTTAGCGGAATTTAAAAATATTGTAAAATGCACAAAGTGTCCCTTAGTCCAAAGACGAATTCAATTAGTACCTTTAAATGGACTGATCCATCTACTCTTTTTTTAGATCTGAATTTAGCCCATTTTGAGTAGTCTGTCAATATACGGTTTTGTTGATTTATGCATACATATGTACATACACACATATGTATGCACGTATGCATGTACAACATACAGGGCATTTCAAAAGGTGTTACCATTTCTTTGAACTAATGGAATTTGATGTCTTTTTACCCAGTGCTACTGTATGTTTAATTTTGAAGTTTACATTAATTTATTTAAAATGTAATTGGTATATAGAGTAGGCCGAAACTCGAAATGATAATTTTCACAAATATTTTAAATATGTGATTATCCTCTAAATATTTAAATTATTTTTATAAATAAATAACATTTTGTACAACTGCACAAGTGTCTTCTGTAAAGGTATGTGGCTGTTTAGGTAATAACGGTGAAAATTTATTTTATTCTCAGTGAAGAATGCGACCTAATGCAGTAGAATAACCTTCAATTAAATGTCCTCGAATACCTAATTGATAATGAATTCCTTCTTTGTTCAAAAGTTAACCAAGTAGTTTAAGTCTCATCATGAACAGGATTAAATATGTTAGTTAATAAAACAAGTACATCTTGAAGGAAACTAAACGTTATTAAAAGAATTAAAATTTGAAATAAAATTCACAAAACCACGAAAATTAAAAACTAAACAATAGTATGATGCAAAAACATCGATACAATTTTAT
>JAHWXV010259943.1:0-10483 GCA_024586415.1 Phrixothrix hirtus | reverse complement strand
ATAACAAAACATTAAGACATTTAATGTACAGTACGTGCATCTGAAAATGAGCTACTTTAGAATGACAAATATTTGTATTGGTAATAGCAACAGATTGTTAGTACACACCATTATTTGATGAATTCCTAATTTAAAGAACCTCCTGTTCAGATTCACAATACTGTACTTATTACTATTTATAATATATGTTCAAACGTACATCCTTCTACCTCCCTACACTTCTGTATGCGTTTTTAAATCTTTCTCTCTCATTGCGTAGTATTTCAGGAGTTACACTAGCAAATGCCTCTTTTATTCCAACCTTCATATCTTCTTTTGTCGTTGGCGGATATTTATACACTCTAGATTTTATACGACCCAAAAGAAAAAATCCATTACTGTAAAATCGAGAGATCTTGCCAACCATCGAATTGGACCATTTTTACCGATCCACACATTGTATGTATTATTTAAATAGGCGGTAACTTGGCGGGTAGAATGCACTCGTGCACCGTCCTGCTGGTAAATCAAGTTGGTCCTTAGGTGCAAGTCGACATTCTCCAATTGAAATGGCAGTTCATTTTCAATAAATTGTAAGTCTTCTTGCCCGTCTAAGTAGCCACCAAAGAAGTGTGGGCCTATAACATAGTTACCAATGATTACACCCCGTATGTTTACAGACCACAAACGTTGATTGACTATCGTACGTATCCATCTAGGATTTTCTGTTGCATAACAGTGCAAGTTGTGCTTATCGACTAGTGCATTAATTTTAGAAGTGGTTTCGTCTGTAAAAAGCTTTCGTCATTCTGCAAATGTTCATACATATATTGACAAAAATTCATACGATTATGAAAATCGTTGCCATGTAATTCTTGGTTTAAGGAAATATGATAATCGTGAAATCTGTGTTTTTTTAAAATTCTTTGAATCACGGAACGGCTAAGATCTAAATTTTTGCTTATTTCTCGTTGACTGGTGTCCACGTCTTCATATACACTCGCTATAACATTAAATTCCGGGAGTCCGTTTGCTACGCGATTTTCAAAGTTCTACTTTTCATACTCTACGCTTCCACTTTGTGTAAACCTTCCCATTACCATTTCAAAACTTTCTTAGCGCGGCAATCTCCTGTCTGAATATCTTTCGTGATATACTGGTGCTGCTAACAGAGGATTTTTAAAACATTCTCCCAAAACAAAAATCACGTCAACTCTTTCTTCGACAGTAAAATTTTTGTTTTCCATATTAAAACTACGAGGGCTATCCAGAAAATCGATTACGTTTTCGTCTTTGAGCGTGCGCAACGCGGGCAGAGAAAAAACCAAACCTAAAGAAAGTTTTTACGTAGAATGCTGAAGTCAATTCACACAGTTCCCACTCATCAGAGGACGTTCAATACAAAGATGATTCGAGTGATGACTTATGGAATGATGAAGAGGGAGTGTGCGTTGGTTGTGGAGAGATTTACCTACGGACAAAGGAAACATGCGATTGTATCAAGTGTGTCAGATGTAAACGTTGGTTACACGAAGCCCGTACAACATATATAGATATTTGTCATCGATCTGGTGGTGCCATTTTGAAAAAGAAATCTTTAACTCTTTTGATCCCTTTTGTAGCATACGTACAGAGCTTCACTTTCATTTAAAACGTTCTGATTTTTATCTATTTTCTACAGGTAAATTGCCAATGTATGAGGGCTATCCAAAAAGTCGATTACATTTTCGTCTATAGCCGTTTTGAACGTGCGCAGTGTTCATCTTGATGTCTACACATTTCTTGGCTCAGTCAGCATCCAGCCGTGTTAGCGCGAGGTTTGTGTAATTCCCCGTTATTTCACAGCAACAGTTTGAAATGTGTGCCGCAATAGAAAATCCCGCGAGTTGTGAGGTGCGATTAGTAATAGGGTTTTGATAAGAGAAAAAAATGTAAACCTATTGAAATTTATCGACAACTGTGTGAGATGTGCGGGAACAAGGTTATCACTGAAGGTGGAGTGCGTCAATGGTGCATTAGATTTTAAAATGGCCGGCAAATCGCACCCGACAAGTTCTTGAAGATTTTCAGTGGGAGGTGTTTCCTCATCCACCATACAGCACAGACCTTGCATCCAGCGACTTCCACCCCTTCCCAAAGATAGAGTCGAGGCTCGCAACGCAGCGCTTTGATGATGATGAGAAACTGAGGGAGGGCGTGACTAATTGGTTGACGTCTCAGGCGGCAGAATTTTATGACAATGGAATTTCAAAGCTTGTTTACCGCTATGATAAGTGCCTAAATTTGTATGGTGACTACGTTGAAAAATAGTATTTCGGTGCCACTTTCAAGTGTATACAATAAATTTTTTTTCCTGTACTGAGTTTTTTTTATAACAAAACGTAATCAACTTTTTGGATAGCCCTCGTATAAACATAGAACAAATTAACAAAACGGAAAACCAATAAATGAACACGATGGAGAACAACGAAAAACAACTAAACAGGAAACACTAAATAACTAACGAAAACAATCAGTAGTAATCTAGAAGATTTGTATGCGTAACTGATATCAGACTTGTTAAACTAATCTATTGTTTCTGTAATTTAGTGTACTTGATTACTTGTTCTTTCTGTCTTCTTCGATGCAGGTTCCAAGGAACTCAAATGCAAGTACTTAAATAATATCACACTAATATTGTAGTATATTAATGCCGAGTGAATAATACAATAAAATTAAAGAGTGTGTGCAAATTGCTTTGCAAGCGAATAGTGGTCTAATCGCATGTTTTAACATATTCAAGCATGCACAATATGTACACAATATTTGTTCCTTGGATATTGTCTTCAAGAATTATAACAATGAATATAGAATAAATAATAACTCAATACATTACAAATATAAAAATGAAAAGCTTACATTCCATTGGTCGCCCATATAACGGAACTGAAATATGTAGCTTTCCATAAGTTCTGTACGATCGTGTTGCTTACAGATTAATAAGTGCATTTCTACATTTCACGGAGCTAAAACAAATAGAATTACATAAAATAAGACAAAAACAAAAGACATACATAATTTCAATCCAGAGTAACTTACTTGTTGATTACTTTGTTCTATGGCCTTTATTAGCGTTGTTTTAATGTGTAATTGCCATTTTGTCAATTAAATCATTAATAACAACAACAATTTTGGAAAATTTCAGGAAACGATCAATTTATCTGAAAAATTTCTATCATTTTGATGCCGATATGATACGTTATTAAAAGTATGTTAAATTCTGCCCATGATGCAACTATACTATACAGGGTGTTCCATTTAAAAAAAATTGAGAACAATAACGATGCGCAAAACTTTATCACGCTATATATCTTAGGCAGATAATTTGGAACTAAACACTATATAATAAAACAGCGGAACTAGAAAAATTGTGGTGTAAATTTTAGCTTATTAGCTCACCTTATTAACACACATCAATATGACTAAGAGGGCCGTTTTTTATTACAAAAATATAAATAGCTCCCTCGTTTGTAACTCTAGAGGCATAGTGCCTCGTATCTCTTTATGCATTAAAGGCTATCAGAATTTGTATAAATATATAGGATGTTCCATAAGAAAAAACAACTTTAATATGCCATTGTAATACGAATCAGCCTGTATATTTGAAAATAATTTTAAGAGATGCTCCTATTATATATCTGTAAGTTTTATTAATAACTCTGTTCTATCTCTAATAATAACTTCATAATTATTCGTCCACGGAATCTTGGGCCACCCTGTATAATGTATTCAAACATATTCTGAAATTAAACAACGTAGCAAAACAAGCCAATAATTAAAATTGGGAACATGAAGGTGGGTGAAATATATAGAATCGCATACAAGGTTTGGATGTAGAGTTATTAGCGAACTCGAAGAAAGAGTTGTGTTCATCCCAAATAGAATTGGAGATGATATTACGGAGGAGGATATCAAACTATTCCATATTCTCAAATTTAAAAAGTTGCAATAATTTTAAGGTAAAATAAGTATATAATAATTTAATTAAAAAATATATATGTAAATATTTGTAGGCATGTCTGCTTCTGCTTCTAATATATAAAACATTACTAGAAGAGACAGTATTATTACGATGACAACCCGCAATGATTGTGATACTATAAAAATTGCGAATTCTTTGCCACATTTAAGTAAGACTGCATTCGACACTTTGCATAATCAATATTTAAAGTATGGTACTACTTCTTCCATAACAATGCTTACAACATTTTTAAAATTGGTAAGAAAGAATGTTGGCTAGTTAAATCATATCTTCATAAGAGCAAGTCATTGAGTGTTGGCGAAAAACAACGCTACGAATCACTATTGGGACAGTTAATAAAATATAGCCAATTTTTAAGCCGGTTATCTAAACCGAAATTAAGGTGCAATAAACAAAATCGTACCGATCGTGTGTGTTGGGAAGAAATGAAATCTGCATTTAAATCCCGTTTAAGAACAAGCATTATAATAAATCTTACACACAAAAAACCCCAAGAATTCTTTGGGGATGCATTCTATTTATTTGCTTCGAGAATTCGCAATGCTTATAAAAAGTTCAATTGTCTTTAAAGTCACTACAGCATTTTTAGCGGAATTCACTAAACAGTCTGCAGATGGAGATAGTAGTAGTAGTGGTAATCATTCTACAACAAATTTTACATTTAATCCTAAAAACAACTCAAATCCGATTTGAGGAAAAAAAGTCTGAATGAGGGGTTTAAAACTCACATAATTGAAAATCTACAAGACCAACTAAGCCAATTTGAGGAAATCGATTCGGGTTGGTCCCTTTCAAAGATCATCGCTTTACATGTAAATATGAATAGTTGTAATAATTTATTTTTTGCCGCATCGACACATCGGACTTCCAAAAACAGTAACAGATAAACATGCATGCATTAATGTACAAAATTATGACGATGAAGTCTGTTTCACCTGGTCTATAGTATCAGCATTATATCAACAACAAAGACATTCCGATAGAGTAAAGTCCTATCCTCATTATTCCACGATATTGAATTTAGAACGAATTGAATTTCTCATTGGTGTACACTCGAATCAAATCTTAAAATTTACGGCTTAAAATTGAAAATAGGAAATAATTATGAAGTTATACATCTACGCTTGACGTCCTTGAAGAAAGATAATCACATTAACTTATTGTTTATACAGAATGAGTACAAAATTAAGAAAGGAGAAGAAGAAGAACAAGAAAAACAGTTTAGTATGAATGAAAGTTGTGCTGCTATGGAAACATTTGAAGGTATGAAATTTCATTGCTGCTGTATTAAGAACTTATCACATCTTGTGTCCAGTCAACTCTCGAAGCCTTATAGAAAATATATTTGCGATCAATATCTTTGCTACTTCGAAAATGAAAGCAAACTAGAAGTTCACACTATAGACTGTAGTAAAGTAAGTGACTGTAAAATAAACCTACCTAAACCAGGGACGTTTCTAAGATTTAAAAATTATGAAAACAAACAACTTGCACCCTTTGTTATATATGCCGATTTGGAATGTTGGTGAGTTTGATAGCGATGTAATAGTTTTATGACTACAAGTATAAGTAAATGTCAACTGCATTGTCGGTTACTATTTACACTCTTCATTATCTATTCCTTCATCATCGTATTATATATCATACTGCGGAAACGATTGTCAGAAATGATTTGTTGAAGAGCTTGAAAGAATTGCGTTTGAGCTAAAACCTCATTCTGATTTGAATGTTCCCATCTTTGGAAAAGCAGTTGAAATTTGAAAATTCGGTTATATGTCATATATGTGAAGCACGCTTTAGTGAAACGGATAATACTAAGATGAAAGATCATTGTCCTTTGAGTGAAAAATATAGAGGAGCAGTGCATGCAATCTAAACACAATTTAAATTATAAATTGAAATCTACAGTTCCTGTAGTATTTCACAATTTAACTGAATGCGATAGTCGCCTATTAATTAAAGAAGTGGCACCCTGTATTCCCGAAAAGATTTCAATTTTACCTATAAACAAAGAGAAATAAGTTTCTCTTACGAAAACAGAACTAAATACTAACAATAAGTTCAAGTTTATAGATTCCTTTAGATTCATGAGTTGTAGTTTAGCTGAATTGACTTGCTATATACTATTTAAATATTTTAAAATTCTAAAACAGCAAAATTTCAATTTGTACGTAGAGAAGATGAAATTATTAACCCAAAAAGACGTCTTTCCTTAAGACTATCTCTAGCCAAATGGGAGAAATTCAACGAAACACAACTTCCTCCTATCGAAAGCTTTTATGATAGTCTAAATGAAAAGGATATATCCAACGAAGATTACCAACATGCAAAAAATATTGGGAATAGATTCGAAATTTCCAATTTAAGTGAATATTCAGCCCTTTATTTAAAAACGGACGTGTTAATTTTGGCAGACATGTTGCAGGAATTTCGAAATTGTTGTTAAGTATATACGGTTTAAATTGCACACATTATTGTACGATTCCGGGATTTTCATGGGATGCGAAGTTAAAATATACCAAAGCTAGGTTAGAGTAGATCTCTGACGTAGATATGTTACTATTCTTTGAACGAGAAATTCGAGGTGGAATTAGTCAATTTGTAAATGTTACAGTAAAGCTAACAATAAATATTTAGAAAACTATGACCGCAGCTGTTCTTCAAGATATCTATGCTATTATGATGAGAATAATTTGTACGCCCTAGCGATGAGTAACCCATTACCTATAAGTAATTTTAAATGGCTTAGGTCTAATGAAATTAGAAATTTAGACGTTACAACTATACCCAATGACTTGCAAACGGGGTATGTTTTGGAAGTTGATTTAGACTATCCTAAGGAGCTGCGCGATCTTCATAATGACTAACCCTTTTGTGCAGAGCATAGAAATCCCCCGAAATACAAATTACTTAAATTGATGACTACGCTACACGATAAGAGGCGCGATATGTGTTTCACTATTGCTATCTAAAACAATGTTTGGGCGCCGGACTTACGCTAACGGCTATTCATAGAGTTATAAGGTTCAAACAGTTCCGCTGGTGAAAACCTTAATACAGCACTAAGAATTGCATCTACAAATGGCTTTCAAACGAATCTTTATAAATTTAGCAATAATTCTATTTTTGAATAAAAAACCACAGAGAACGTTCGAAAGTACAGAATTGTTAAACTAATCTCTAAATGGATGGGAAGGTATGGGACCTGTCATTATATATAAGTTTGCCGAATTTTCACAGTAGAACTATTCTGTGATAATCTCGCTATAATTGAACGTAGTTAAACAGAAATGTACTTCGAAAAACCAATTTATGTTCACATGTATATTTTAGACATTTCCAAAGAATCCATGTATCACTTCCATTACAATTTTATCCTGAATAAGCACTAATTTAAAAATTTAAAGCTACTATATATGGATACAGATTCTTTTATTTATGAAATAGAATGCGATAATTGATTTTATGAAGAGAAATCTGGACAAATTTGATACTTCAAACTATCTTTCAGATAATATATATCAAATTCAAAGAGTAATAACTAAGTTTTAGGGAAAACGGAAGATGAGAATAAAGGTAAACTAATGCTAGACTATGTGGGCTTAAAATCTAAGATGTACAGCGTACGAGTCGCCGGAGAAGATGAACTTAAAAAAAGCTAAAGGTGTTGTTAGTTTTGTAATTAAAACTACCATAACATTTAATGATTATTTAAAGTGCTTGAACGATGACATTAAAATGTATCGTAATCAGAAATATATTAAATCAATTAATCATAATTTATATACCGTTAGACAAACGAAAATGACCTTATCTTCATTTGACGATAAGGGCTATACTTTAAATAATTGCATAAATGCGTTGGTTTGGGGTCATTATAAGTTACGTGTTTATTTTCACAGCCATTTATTATTTTTGTTACACTAGCATAATTATAGTTTATTTGAGTATTAATAGTTATAATAGTATAGTCAACAAGAACAATGTGGACTATATGTGGCAGAAGGTTGAACAAAATCGTACGACAAGAGAAGTTCCGTTCAAAGACTTTCAGATCAATTTCGAACTTTAGAACAGGACAGAAGAATGTTTAGAGATTACAACAAAATATAAGTGTTACGATATGTGAAGATTATCTGAAGAGTAAACTTATCGACGATGAGCTCATAGTAAAACTGTGCGAAGTCGGCCTGAAAAGATTTGTTTAAGTCATAATTCATCAATAATCTGGATAATGATGAAGAAGGCGAAGATGATGACAACAATGAAACAAAATTAATCAATAACATGTAATTATTTAAAGAACAAATGTTTGTAATGCTTTTAGATATATAAATAGGCTAATAAATAAAAAACACATTATATGTATACAATTGTTTTATTTTATTTAACTATAGTATGTATCATGCTCAAACTATCCATAATAACTATATGTTCCTGTTGCTAATAACTGGTAACAGGTATTTTAACTGGTTTGTTCACGACTAGTGCCTATTAGTCGGTCCTGACATCACATCTCCATATCTCTAGCTTATCAAATCATAAATATCGCTTTCTCTCTATCAAATATACGAATTCATATGACTATCTCACTTCCAGCAAGCATGTTACCAACCCCAGCGGAGAAATGTTACTAGATTTATTTACAAAGCAGATTCTAGGGGATTTTTCAGAAATGTCACTAGATTCTAGGGGATATTTGAAGTAAGTACGTCCCTAGATTTGGAAGGATATTTGTCCTTCGTAAAGTATCTCATGACTTTAATCCAGCTATTTCAACACATCAAAGAAGCAATACGTCACGCGGTATATCTATCTAATTGAAAGCGAAGGCATTTTTGATGTAAAATTATATATGTAAAATCACACATTATTGGAGAAGTAATACGTCACGTGGTATATCTATCTAAAGCGAAGGTAAGAACGCAATTTTGATGTACAATTAAGCATTGTTGGACCTGAGCACCCTAATAAGAATTACTTTTCTAATTCGCGGCGTAGTAGTACAAGTTTGATATAATTTTACACAACTTAGACCCATAAGTACAAGGCATTCTGGGTAATAAAATTCAATAACACTTAAAGGTGTCGACTTAGGGAAATGGTCGTGGAAAACATTCAGAATGTTATTCTTGTCGAACTAGAGGACTTTGAAGAACGAAACAGCGGTTGGGCGCTTTCCTCAAAATGGATCATCTTATATTGATGTCACCTAAAATTAAAAAAGAAGCATGGTTGCGTTAATGTAAAAATGAGGTGTTTTGCGTGGGCAGTACAGGTACATCAGCGCTTTATCTCACCGTACATCATCATCATATCCTGATCCGAAATCCATCTTAAACCTAAAAGATATTACTTTCCCGATGCCTATGAAACAAATTCCGCGATTTGAACGACAAACTCAAGTATCTATTAACGTTATGTTGAAGAAAAGTAAAAACAAACGTTTCATTGTTCTTCCATCGTAATTGATGATTATACAAAGCGTATGAAGAACATAAGGGTGATGGTTTTGATGGTAAATTTAACAGACGTAATAAAAGATTCTATATTTGTTGTAAAATGCCTTCCAATTTAAATTAAACATAGCTAAATCTCGATTACCAGCATGTAATATTAATTTGAAAATTCGGTTATATGTAAAAGTATTATGTAAATACATATCTTAAATTTGAGGAGACTCCCGGATACTCTCGAACAATAGTAACAATTTTTGATACCGTAAAACTACATTCGTCTATTTTCATGCAGTAGAACTTGTTATAGAAAAGATACGTTCGTTCGAAACTATTTAAACAAGACCTAATTATCGCAGTTAAATTTAGCGAAATCCTTTTGAAGGATTATATGCTTTGGCTTATCCTGTCATAAGTTACAATATATGCTTTGTGAACAAGCGACGAATTTTTCTAGGGTATTTATCCCACAAAAACAAATTATCAGAATACGTAATATTCGGTTTGCCATTCAAACAAACTTGCAAGGACACTTTTAAGGATAATTTCATACTGACAACATCCGCTATTACTTATATAAGTGATTGTCATATATATGTACATAGCACGCGCCCTAGTTCTGAAAGCATTTTTATTAGTGCTTTTAAGATTTTTTACGTTAACTGCCTAATTTTTATGCAATAATTATAACATTTATGTAATATAAAACAAGTAAATCTAAAAATAAGTGTCGGCGCACACATTAAAATGTTAGTTATAAAATTTTGTTTACCTTGTATATAAAAATTCAATGTAATGACTTATAAGTTCTTAGGTTGCATTCGTTGCGAATTGCAATACCAATTCGCGCGCTTTATCCAGTACAAATTTGATCCGCTCTACGTACAGACGGTTGTCACACAATTTATCGTTTTCAAATTATTTATTGTTATACCTTATAATATTTTTTGTTATTAGTTTTTGCAGTGCTTGTACAACATACATATAATTAAAAGGACTCAATTTAGTATTTTATCGGATAGTGTTT
>JAHWXV010259895.1:0-10027 GCA_024586415.1 Phrixothrix hirtus | reverse complement strand
ACTAAACCATAATTTTAAAATCACCCAACTTTTGTGTTAAAATACTACTTAACACTCTACACAGAGATATATAATTTAGAAACTTATTTAAGGTGAATTTAATTTAATGCCAACTTTAAAGGGCTCTTGCCCCACTGTGCGACGTTTGGTGCCGCTTTGTATTCTTTTTCTGTTACTTCATAACTCTTTTATATCCTCTCAACAGTAATCATGCCTTCTTCCATGTTAAATATAATTTTCTAGCTTCACAAACATCAAATATTAATAGTCGCTCGCCTATACAAACAAATGTAATACGACAGCAACTAATCTCAAGGGAATCGATAACATGAACAGCATTTATTAGCTTACCCATTGCAAAACATATGTTCTGGATATACCCGAATTTAATTCAAAAACATTGATATAACCACCTTTGATGCAAAACCTAAACTTTCCATGCGATTTTAACACATAAAAAGCCAAATTTGAAGAAAAATGATCTAACCAATCGAGTTCATATTATATATATAGAAAACATACTAACATCAAATGGTAGAGTAATGGATTTACCCGGTTTTAAATGCAAGCTCCTCAGTTATTCTTATTTTTAATGTCTGTTGGATCACTATGTAACTTTCGTTGTATTTAAAATGCTCAGTTTGGGTTCATTAATTTAAAATCAGACGATGAAAGTATTCAGAAAGGAATGGGTACAATTTTAGAAAAAAATTTAGGGACGACCGGGGATCGAACCCGGGCTTCTAGATGTATACTCTGGCGTATTATCCATTTTTCTAAAATTGTGCCCATTCCTTTCTGAATACTTTCATCCTCTATTTGTCTGCTGTAGCGCAATTAGGTATTTTGAGCCGTGCATTAATTAATTTATATTAATACACAACACCTTTTCTTAATTTCAATTTAAAATCAGTCAATTATTTATAAAACATGGAGTTATTAATATCACTTTTCAAATATCTGGTGAAATCCATATTTCTCAAATTGGGAATTGTATTGTAGTATATCGATAAGACACAAAACCAAAAAATTTCCCAATAATTTTATTTAGTAGCCTGCGTATGTTTCGGTTTATTTAAAATATTAAACCATCATCAGAGCAATTGTATTTTTAATTATAATATAATTATAGTTTGTATTCAAAAAATTCTGTCGTGGTTAAAACACTCCAGTTTTAATCATGACAGAAATTTTTTGAATACAAACTATAATTATATTCTAATTAAGAATACAATTGCGCTGATGACGGTTTAATATTTTGAATAAACCGAAACATATGTAGACTACTAAATAAAATTATTGGGAAATTTTTTAGTTTTGTGATTTTATCGATATACTATCACTTTTCAAATTTCTAAATTACCAATGTGTATTTTCTCATAACATTGAACATTACATACATAATTGAAATAAAATAAATTAAAATATAATAAACAAACTTTGACCGACCTGGTATATTGTCCTATTTTGCTGGTAAATCGAAATTCTTCCTTCACTGGGAAACCCATACGCCACGAACGGTGTTTTTTTCTATATAATTCAATGTTTTCCCGAACGTGTTACCCTTTGCTTTTAAAATCTTTGTTAAAGTGAATTTATTTAAAGTTATCGACACTTTTGGCGCACAAAATTATTGTCAATTAATTGTTTATACTTTACTTCATGAATAAACAGGTGTTTATTAATCAATGTCTTTTAATTCGAGCTACATTTAACAATCTTCAAACGTACAACTGTCCGTCATTGTAAAAAAAGCACATTTCTTTATTTATAATTTGTTAAAATTTAAAATTTTAATTATGTTATAGTTTCGTAACTCTACACTTATTTGAATACCATGCGCAATAAGATTTTTGATGTGGAAATCGTTAATTCCTTTAAATAGTACAGGTAAATATTAAGTCCTCTGCTAACTATTGCAGTTTATTTGTATTTTGTCATGACTTATGTTCACTGCTTAAGTTATTTTATTTTATTTAAATTGCTTTCACCTTTAATATTTTATCGGAGAATAATATTGTATTTTAATTTATAAATTGTTTTTAGATCCGACCATTATCTTTAATAATTAGTTCCAGCATCAATCTATACTTTAAACTGTTGATTAAATACTGATTTTAATAATGTAATTCAGCTAAAACTACGGGAAAGTGCTGAATTGCAATTTTTTGGACCACAGGAAACTGTAATATTTGATTTATCTTTTATGATGTGGATTTACTGATGGAATGATTGCCTTTTACTTAAACCTGAGTGTCCATTTGGACTATCTGTAGGGTTATCGTGTCTTATTATCCGGATACAAAATTTCAGAGGGTTTGAGAGTTTACTCGACCTTATAGTTTTTAGATTTTTGTACAAAATTTTAAATAAATGGCTGGAAAATCGAATACTTCCATGGTCACTAAAACTTCTCACTTTTGGATGGTAATTGAATATTCTGTCCGTTTTGCACCGATTTACCTTGCAAAATTCACTTAGTTGCAACCATTTTACACATTGCTTTTATCATGTTGAACTTATATTTATATTGTAGAATAATTATCTGTTAGTAGGCATATGCATAAATTAACGAAATTATCAATTTACTTAATATTGGCAACCTAACCTTCAAATGTTATCTTACTTGATTTTGCAATTTTACACATTAATTGATTCATTTGCCTTCCAAGATTATTTGCATAGGTTTAATAATTCTATTTTTAAGATTTTCTTTAGTAATTGTCCCATTTTATTTAGTTACAATGAATTTTAACTTGTCACAATTGTATCCATGAAAAGCTCGTCAATCCTTATATATAAAATTAAGTGACGAATATAGTTAAGTGATTATTTAATAAATTGTAGCAATAGACCCGTAAATAATGCAGTTTATATTTATGGTTTAAATTGTACGTTAAGCTTTATTACTATAAAATACAATCGACTTACGAATTTAACCATTTACAAAAGTATTGATAATAAAACGTAAACATAATCGATATCGTTCTTTTAGTAAGATCTTACTCACTCTGTATTGAGTTTTTCACAATTGAAATTAATTAAACCCAACTAATGTAAATTACTTTATATTTCTGTAATGTAACTTGGTAATTAGAACAGAGATGGTATAACACCCCGAACAAACAGCATTACACAAATGAATATGAATACTATAGGTTTCATATAATAGTAGAAAAATTAATTACTTTGATTTGAACATATTTCGTAGTATTTAATGCTATCAATGTACAATTTATTCCTAAATCTTCCCGTTATAACAAAATTAGCTAAAGTAAATATTAGGACGCATTTTGAATGTTTCATTTTAATGTTCAACACATCTATGAGCATTCTATAAAAAAAGAACTGTTAAAGGTTTTGAGGAACTTCGAATTAATTCGTAAGTTTTATTTTAGCTACTTACAGAAGTTTAACATGCGCACTTGGTATATATCAATACACGCATTAGTCGAACTTCATCAATCGCAGTGGGACAAAGTTTGTGTCTTATATATTCGTATAAAATGTTGAAACTTTATGGAGGTCAACATATGGATGGCAAATTTCCATCAGATGCTCGCAAATCTAAGGCTTTAGAAGATTTTCATCGCGTTAATGTGTGACATGCCTCTGCTTGTGGTGAAGCACCGGCCTGTTAAAAAATGAAGGTACTGCCTTCTTACAGTTGAAGCATAAATCAAAAATTTAACATCTTCTAATATAAATCGCTTTTAGCAATACATTTTTGCAAAAGGGAAGGGACAGGCAGCCTTTTCTTCTTAAGAATAACAGAACTCGTTTTACTTAACTGAAGAGAAAAGTGCGTAAATCAGTTTATTGTCACGTGATTGTAAGGTAAAACTACTCTCGCAACTAGCGTCACCTACGTCTCAATATGATTAAAAATATTTTTATAAATCAGCTAGGCTCGTAGTCTCATCTCTTGAAGCGGTATTGATCTTTCATTAAACCTAAGATAAAATTGCTAAACTTGACCATTTGTTTTAAATCCAATTGTGCCATTTAAGTATTAACAAAATTAGCAATGAAAATTCCATAGTGCGCCATACTACTAGTTCGAATTACGCATCCAGAATGTTCTGGAATATGTTTAAGGCTTTTCGTGCAATTATGATTCATAGTTTAGATTAATTCATTCGTTCTGAAATAGATATTTGAATGTAACAATAATGAAAATAAATGGTGCTATAAATTAATTAGAAATAAATATGTGAACAATTATGATTAGTTAATAAGTGAGTACAAGTTTATGTTTATTAATATAAAAAATTTAGTAGATAGTTCGGCCCATAAAATAAAATAAAAGCATAATTGCGTGTATTATGTGAAATTTACCGCCAAACCACCATGTTTATAAAATCTGCTTCGTCTTCATGAAACTAATCCGCCAAACAAATATAACGGAAGCAAGAAGCTGTTATTACTCAATATATGAGCCATTTTAAAAGCTACGTACGCAAGCAAAAGATAAAAAAATGTAATTTCGCCATTTGAACATTTTCTTAAAATGCGGCATTTAAGGGTGTTGTATGATATATAGTATTTTTATTGCAGTTTCACTGTACGATCCGTCATGGCACCTGTCAGTCAGTTATTGGTCTACTATGTTACGCCAAAAGGAGAACCAGTCAGCGACGTCATTAGTTTTGACGTCAAACTCTTACATAGACAAGTAAGTAATAAAAGTTAACCTTAATATGTCTTTCAGATTTGGAATCATTCTTGTAGACAATTTCGGATGTATATAAATAGAATATTTGATTTCATCGAAGTTTCTTGAAATTTATAGGAAGCTATAAAGTTTTATGTGGAAACTGTAGAAAAGACTATTGTTATTTTGCGAAATAAGATCGGTTCGTGTATTTTAATAATTCCGTAAAGCCTAGATAAAAATGAGTTTGCTAGAATAAATGAATTTTTTCATATTATACTTTCAATGCTATTTAAAATGTTTTTAATTTATTTAGATCTGTTTCCTTCCTTCCTTACTTCCTTCCTTCATAGTAATCTATTTCAGACCTTATTACAAGGGTAGTTCAATAAGTTAGGTAAAAATAAAGAAAACAATTGTTTTTTCGGAATAAAAACATTTAATTTTTCAACATGGTCACCCTCCAACTCAATACACTCATTTCAACGATGTTCATGACGTTTAATGCCTTCAGTAAAATAAGATTGATCAAAGTCTGCAAAATACGTGCCTACTTCACCGATTACTTCTAGAATGGTTGAAAGTGTCCTATCAGCAAGTCAAATTCTAAAATTTTGGAATACGGAACAGTCCGAAGGAGCCAACTCGACTGAATATGAGGCATATGGTCGATTTTCTGTAATTTTTTCATTCAACTGGTCCAAAAATGATGAATAATACTCTCCTGTAATTATTCGTCCTTTTTGTAGCTAGTCAACAAAAATTATTACGTAAGTGTTCCAAAAAACATTTGCCATGACTTTAACAGCCGATAGCATCAATTTTGCCTCCTTGGGTGCACTTTATCAGGTTCTACCCATTGTTCGATTGATTTTGGTTTTCAGGGTATAACGATGGATCCAAGTCTCATCATTAGTATTATAACGACGTAAAAATGAATATCTAATACGCTTAAACCTTCAAACAATACTCCAAGGTCGTTGAACGATTACATATTATGAAAAATTGAAACCACTGTACCAGTTAACACGTTTACAGCCACCACAGCCTTCACTCGACGACCTACCAATCTCATGCACTTTTGTTATAATTATTTCTGGTGCATAGGCATGTTTGGCTTGCCAACGCTAACACTCGTAAGACCACGACGAGCATCATCAAACCACTTGTGAATCATTTTAACTGATGGAGCAGAATCCGGCTAATGATTGTCAACTGTTGATTGTTATTGTTTTTCTACACAGAAAATTATGTTTAATAAGACCGCGAAAGATGCCTTTTTTCCATTCTAGCGAAAGTAAGTAAATTGCTGTCAAACAAAAAGTAATAGGGAGATGTACTTGAGAATTCATGTAACGTCATCTGTAGGAAAATCATTTTGATATTATTCTGGCGCCGCCGTCTCTTGCATTTTACCTGACATATTGAACTACCCTCGTATATACCTAAAGCTAACATTTTGCGCGGTTCTCCTTCCAGTATTTACATCAAATAATAATAAAACATTAAATTTTGGCACATTATTTGCTATATACCCATAAACGCGCATAAAACACAGTTTTTCTCTTAAAAACGCGATCGGAAAATTTTTCAAAATGATCTCATTCGCGCATGAAAGTAACTCCCAGCTCCTCAGAGTATGTTCTAGGTTTTATATTAAACGAATTAAATACTTCATCTTACTACATTAATTAAGTAATTCGTGAAAATAGTTACACCCAAAGCCAAAACTTGATACGTTCGTTCTCGGAAATAGTTTGTCTTACAACTATTAAAATTTATTTATTCCAATTTATGTGGACTAAAAAGTTTTCATAGTAAATGTTCGTCTCATTATTAAAGGTATACGTCAACCTAGAAGAACGAGAGTGGTGGCTTCCAGGACAAAGTTTAGATTTGGAAGTAGTAGCTGAAGCTTCATCCTTGGTCTGCCTTTTGGGTGGTCGCTCCCGAGGAGGCAATGACATAAAGTTTGACCCTCGAGTAAGGTTAGTTCAAAATAATGAAGTATAAAATTAAATGGGTAAAATATAATATTATCTTAATTTCAGCGAAGAAAGGACTCCGTCGGTTGTTACTGGTGAAATTGATTTCTTAGAAGCAGGCGTGTCGTTTTTTCAACGACAATGTATCCAAAAGGGCAACTCGAGAATTTCTGCAGTATCATACAGGCAAAGAGATTCAGGCGCTGAGCCTTCAAACCGCAGAAGACCGCCAGAGAGTCTTGTTGGAGGAGCGCCTTTCGAACAATTATGGCTATGGAAATGCTTTAATTATACGTAAGTTGAACACTATTCCAACTTAGCTTTTAACTTACAATTCTAATAAATTAAATTTCATTGGTAACATCCGGGGTATAAAAGATAATTTAAGAGATTTTGTCCAATGTATTAATCAGCAGAGGATAACAAAAAAACTAAATCTTAGTCCCTCACAAAATAATTATCTAACAAAATCTAAACTAATGCAGAAACTTGTATTTCAAGCACATTTTCTCTAAAGAAACAAACTAACAAACTTCTAAACTTAAGATAGGCCAATATGGTATATCCAAAAGTTTGATTTCATAATTTCGATAATTTGCTTTGCACATACTTTGAAAAAGTATAGATTTGTTAGAAACTTGGTGTACTTACTTCGTACATATGTATATAATGGACGTTAGTACTAAATAAATACAATTAAAACTAAAGGGATAACAAAACGTCAATAAGCACTGTAAAATGCAAAATTTCGTAATTAAAATATTTGCACAAATATTAACAGTAAATTGTAATGAAATGATAATAAATAGTATTTAATAAACAATAAAAAGGTTGCGATAGAACATATCACTAAATATACAAACATTAATTAAATTTTGTTTTAAACCGAGGTAACTAAATAAAATAATCCTCTGAAAATTGAAAATTTTATATGGCATCAATTAAAATGCCTCTTAATAAGACAGGAAGAAGTGGAATAAATTAAATAAAGATACCGGAAAATAAAATCTTACTAAGGACTATGTTTTTACAAACTCTTGTAAGATAACACACCGTTAGTTGACCAAGACGCAAGCAAAAATTTCAAACAAGGCTTTGCAGCCACTTAAAATTGAATAAAAAGTTCTTAAACGGCAAATATTGTAATGCAATATAAAATTACTAAATGACACAAAAGTTAGAAATCAATTCAATACTACAGTTTAGCTAAGATAATGTGATTAATTACTTATAGAGAAAGGTAAATTGCAAAATTGCATTTAACCAAAACTGTTAAGGAACTAAATTTTGTGATAAAATACAACGTAATAGTATTAATGTTAATACATACATCAGCAAGTGTGAAATCAAATATTTTAATAAATACAAGTTTTTGACATTAACCCGCAGCAAAATCTTTAATAATTTAAATTTCAATTAATCGATATGTTGTAGTTAAAACTGGTAAATAAAATTAAATTTAAAAGAAAATTAATTGCGATGATACATTGTTGGGCGGATTCAGCTGAACTCAGCGCTTCTATTAATTGTTTGTCTTGTGTATGGGATTCAACTAAACTCGCCCATTGTGGCACGAGGTGACTGGGCGTTACATTAGCGGCATGATGAAACAATATTTTTCATACTGTTAATTAGGCGTAAATCATGAATATCTATACCAGCCAAACATGTCTCCACAATTTTATATTGTGTAGAAGAAGATGCGAATGAAATTAGTCATAATATTAGCTTAATGTTCACTTAAACCGCGTAGTAAAACTCGTATATTAACAACATAGTTAATTTAAATTATTTTTACTTTCTCTTACCTATATGAAATATAGTATAAAGTATTGTTTTCGTCCAAAATTTTTGATGTCGAAATTTTAGTAGAAATGCATGCTTCCGGGTCCCCTGAGTCCGAAAATCATGTTTTTAAAAATTGGTCTATGTGTGTGTGTGTGTGTGTCCGTACGTGCGTGCGTGCGTGCATGCTGGCGTGTGTGCATGCGTGCGTGCGTGCGTGCGTGCGTGCGTACGTGCGTGCGTGCCTGTGTGTGTGTGAACAAAATATCTCGAAAACGAAAAGTCGTAGATAAACGAAATTTTATATTTGAGTTTGTATCCCTCTCCGCACGCAACTGCAACAATTTCACTGAAATCCAATAACCTGAAGTCTCACTTTACTCTTGTCATTTTTCGCGATTTTCTCGAAATCGGCTGTAACAATTTTTATAAAATTTATTGTATTTCTTAGACATTTAATCTCCTTTTAATTAATTAAGTCAGTTTTTCAGAAAATTTTGTATAAGTGAATAACCAGAAGTACTTTTACCATTAATTATAAGTAAAGTAACTATGAAACTGATAGTCCCAAATAAATGAAAATTTGTATATGAGATCATAACTACCTTTGTATGCTAAATCAAGAATTTTGTTAGAATCTAATAACCGGAAGTACAACTTTATGTTTGTTATTTTTAGATATCTTTCGCATTTTTAGTTTTTTGCGATTTTCTCAAAATCGGCTCTATCAATTTTTTTAAAGCTTATTTCATTTCTTACCCATTTAATAACCTTCACATAGTTTAGGCCGTTTCTCAGAAACTTTTCCGTAAATTGAGTAACCGGAAGTACCTTCACCGTTAACTCAAAATAAAATAACTATGAAACTAAAAGTACTAGCTGAATGAAAATTTACATTTGTGGTATACCAAATCAAGAATTTGGTTAAAATCGAATAACCGGACGTTTCATTTTATTTCTGTCATTTTTAGATATTTTCTGTATTTTCTTTTTTCGCGATTTTTCTTAAATCGGCTCTAACGATTATTTTAAAAATTAGTACATTTCTTAGCTACTTCATTCCGTCTTATATGAATCAAGCTGTATCTCTAATAAATTTTCGAAAATCGAGTAACCGGAAGTACTTAGTGTATTAACTGTGAACAATATTTCTCAAAAACTAAATATGATATATGAATGAAATTGTATATTTAAGTTTTTTATATTCTGCACATTGAGACGTCAAGAATTAAGGTAAAATGGAATAACCGGAAGTATCACTTTATTCTTGCGATTTTTAAGTTTTTTTGGAATTTTCTCGAAAACAGCTATAACTTGTACTTTTAAATGTACTACGGTTATTATGTATTTAATACGCCTTTACGTGAACTTAACAGTTTTTCTGAAAAAATGCGTTGAAGCAAGTTATCAGAGAAAATTTCTGGAGTTAAGCAACCTTTCGCATATCCAGTAACTTGGATGCGTGACCATTACAATTATCGTTTCCAAAATAAACGTTATGGCACTACGAGGGTTGCCTCTTAAGTAGTTACAAAAACTAGGAAAGAAAACAAATTTTTTGGAACAAACTGTTTTATTGTTTTTCAAAATATTCACCTTTAAG